>JBBPCZ010071393.1:0-12006 GCA_037974445.1 Brycinus macrolepidotus | reverse complement strand
TTCTCCCAACACACTCAGAGTCTCTCCTCAGCATCCTTCTCCCAACACACTCAGAGTCTCTCCTCAGCACACGTCCACACCAATAGCAGAACCATTATTGGTACTACATAGAACATAGAACCATATACAACATTTTCTCCATCATAGAAAAGAACATTTTAACTATGAAAATGGTTCTTTTGGTTCTCACTGTTCTATATAATCATTGCATTTACTAACAAATGCAGTGGACTCATTTCTAAGGGTGTAGTAACAAAAAGTAGCTCACAGTAAGTCATACTGCGTCCTAAACCACATCCTCAAATCTGCTCCACCTTAAAGAAGAGCTGGATGCTGTTTGAGCAGGTTTTGGGGTTTGCAGAAAATATTTTAGGGACCGTTGACTTCTAGTGTTAGCACTGTTAGCCTCGTAGCTCCAGCTCTAAACTATAGACGCAGATGTTGGACTCCAAACATGTCTAGGCTGATTGACCACATCTGGTGTCAGTGGGTTTTAAAAGTGAATTGATATTTGAATGAGAAATGTGTTTGGGTCATTATGGGACAACAGTGTGCAGTATTGTTGTTTTTTCAGGTTCAGTTCTCACAAACAAACTCCAAATATAGGTCCCTCGGCCTTGCGCATTTCCACAAATCATTCTTTTTACCTGGGTCTAGTTTATAATTGTGTGCGTATGTAGGTCTTGTGAGTTCACATTGTCTTTGTAAAGTGTTGCTGTGTGGATTTTTCCTGCTATTTTTATTTATTTATTTATTTATTTATTTTTATTTCCCTGCCCTGCTTTGGATTATGCTGAGCACTGGATTAGTCCAGTAAAACTCGGGCCTCGTCCTGCTTCCTCTGCATGATAATGTTTCTAATTATTTATGCAGCGAGCAAAATCCCTTCTTTTAGTCCTTTATCCTTTATCCCCCAGTTACTGTCAGTTTATGCTCAGGACAGTCAGTGATGATGTGTCTGGATAAAGCGGTATTGATGTCTTCCAGGAAAAGATAACAATCTAGTGTGTGCGTGTGTGTGCGTGTATGTGTGTGTGTGAGAGAGAGAGAGAGAGAGAGAGAGAGACTGCTGAGTGTGTTTGGTGTTTGTCTGACCAGTTACACTCTTTGTAGCTTTAAACTGCTGGTGTTGACACATTTGGGCTAATGCCCACCGGGCTTCAGGGCCAAACAAGGTCAGCGTCTTACACAGAAGACAACAGTACCAGTAAACATCATCTAATACTATACACTGTACATAATACTTTAATCCATAATACTATACCATATAAATACTGTAATCATAATACTACATATATATATATATATAAATACAGTAATTCATAATACTATACTACGTTTATAAATATTGTACACATATAAATACTACATTTATAAAGACTGTTATCCACAATACTATACAACATATATAAATACTGTAATCCCTAGCTCTATACGATATATAAATACTGTTAGCGATATTGCTGTACTACATACATCATTACATAATGTTTGTGTGAGTGAAAACTAGTACGTGTGAGAGTGTGTGTAAGTGTGTAAATGTGTAAGTGTGTGTGTGTGTTTGTGTTTTCCTTCTAAAAGTTGAACCTGACTCACCACACCATATGCTGAAGGTGTTGGAATAACGTTCAACTCCAAGAAATCAGCATACACACACACACACACACTGGCTCCCTTTCTCTCTCTCTCTCTCTCTCTCTCTCTCTCTCTCTCCTTACTAATAATTTTTTTTTTTAACCAGTGAAAGATGAAAGATAATAAGATGGATTAAAAATAATTTTATGCAGCCGCTACAAAGGGTCAGAGCAGCCGTTGGCATGGTAGCGACGGATCATTACAATACAAAGCCCAGGAGCTTTGACACTGCTGCAGAAACACAGCAGGAAAAAAAGCAGCAGCTCCACTGTGCGTATTCACACTCACACATCCTGAAGTGAGTATGTGTGTGTGTGTGTGTGTGTGTGTGTGTGGGTGCATAGTGACTTCAGCTTGTCAGTTTGAATCACTCCTGTACATCTTCCACTGTCACCATACAATTACTACTGTCTTGTGAGTGTGTGAGTGTGTGTGTGTGTGTGTGTGAAGCTCAGTGACAGGTAAACCACACTGATTTGAGCCCACTCTTCCCTCGAGTATTGCAGTGGAGTAAACAGTGTGTATCTGGTGTGACGTGGCCTCTTCATGTGTGCTGGTGGATCTGAAATGGTTCCAGACTGTTTAGCTCTGTTTAGCTTGTTGCTGTTTTGATGCACATTCAGTGACAGCTGGTCGTAACATTGGATACGAGAAGAAAACAATGACACTTATCAATAGCTCACACTCTGTAGGACCACATTTGAGAGCCCCTTCCAGCTACAGCAAGGATACGATAAAATGGGCTGGATATGAGCTACTGGTCCCCGTAAATGTGTAAATGTTGATGTATATTGTTAGCTAACGGCTACAGCAGTTAGCAGAATAATCACAGGCAGGGTTGCCAACTCTCACGCATCCGGCGTGACAGTCACGCATTCAGCCTCAGTTTCACGCTCTCACGCTCAAGAAAGAAATCTCACGCCAAATCTGACATTCTTCTGTGTTGTAATTTTTTTCACTCATGTAAAAAAATGATTAGCTGAAAACATCGGTTTCAAAGATGTTTATTTGTTACACATAGATGATAAGTATGTGTAAAACGTAAAGCGAGAAAGGTTGTATCTCAACCCCCCCCCCACTCCGTCCGTCCGTCACCGCTCACCGCTCCCGACATCAGCCTCACACTCCAATATCTCACCCCGTCCGTCCGTCCGTCTGTCCGTCCCAATATCTCACTCCAAGGGTTTTTAAAAAGTTGGCAACCCTGCACAGGGTATTTCACAGTGATTTCTAATCGCAACATGAACAGGAGAACATTTAAGTATTGTAAAAAAAGAAGCACTGTCTTACCTGAATGTCTGTTATAAGCAGTTATAATCTCCAGACTATAAGACTGTATGACTGTTATATCACAGCCAGTTTCTTATGACACAAAACAGCCATAGGTGACAGGCTGCACTGATGACATCACGAAGACTCATAAGCGACTGGCTGCATCGATGTCATCAGAAAGTCTCATGACCTTGATCTAAAAAAAAAAAAACCCAAACAATCCAGTGAATCAGTGTAGACAACATTGATTGATCACAAAGGCTCATCAGGTGTAGGCTGAACTGATGCCATCACAATGGTTCATAAGTGACATGCTACACTGATGACATCACGAAGACTCATAAGTGACGGGCTGTATCAGTGACATCACAACGACCTTGACCTGAAAGAAAAAAAAAAACAATCCAGTTAACTGTCTGTAGAAGCTGAATAAATCATTCCTGTAACTACTCATGTATGAAAGCATAAGTATGTTTTTGTAATTTATGGCCGCCCTTCAGGTAATTAAAGTGCTGCTTTATGTCAGTTATTGCTTAAATGGTTGATTTAGGCGTGGGTTCGAGCTGTTATGCAGTACGTTTCTGCATTACGTTACCAAGCAACCATTTTTTATTTGATTCTGTTGTAGTTGTATGGTCCTGTTTGCAACACACTTCCTCCCAGCCTTTTATTAGGATCTCTGTAGAGAGTCAAAAATCTACCTAGGAGCACAAAGAACAACCACTAAGAGGAACCAAGGCTTAAAAAGAAGGAACTCTGAGTGAGTTTGGGGTAGGAATAAAACTTGGTGTTGCTTTCAGCTGTTGGCTACCTGAGCTTTTCTTTCCAAAGAAGGTAATAAGCTTTTAGCACTTACCGATTTTCTTTCTTGACTTGATTTTTCCTCATAACCAGCATTAAATGATCTAATATGTAAAATGTCATCCTGCTCATGCAGTTAGAAAATGGGCACTACTGGTGTTATACAACATTAATTTTACGCTGGCTTTAGCTCTCAGTTTTCTCCAGATAGTAATTTTCTACACGGAGAAGCCCCAGTGTCTCAAGGGTAACTCTGAGAGTCCAAAGTAAAATAGATGAGCCAATAAATGTTTTGTTATCCACTTTATGCTTCTGAAGTGAATCATCTGTAGTTTGAGATCAGATGGATTCATTCAGTCTAATTCCCCTCACCCTGGACTGAAGGATCCCTCTGCTGCACAGTTAAGTGTTTTTCCAAACTAAGCAATCAAACACTACCCTTCTGCTGGAATCACTATCATTCCTCAACAAACACTAACATACAGAACTCTGACATTTGGATTCTAATGTTGTGTGCTTCTGAAGCTTTTATTTCTGGAGTCTTTAGCTGTTCTCATGGATTAAGTTGACCCTGGAAGATCATTTCACTATTCAAACAAATGCCATCATATAAACAAACACCACTAAACATACTCGTTCTCCACTAAACACTCATATTTTCTACCAAACGCCATCACACTCCAGCAAAATTATCCACCAAACACCAACATTCTCCACCACACACCATCATTATCCACCAATATTTTCTACCAAACACCAAAGTTGCCCACTTAATTCCATTATTCTCCATTAAATGCCAACATTTGGTACTAAACATTTAAAAACATCACCAAGCACCATTTTTTACCACAATTCTTCACTAACCACCATTATTTACCACTAAACACCATAATTATCCACCAAACACCAGCACTGTCTATCAAACCCCAACATTTTTTCAGTCTGACACAAAACATTTCTGCATTAAACACCCTCTGCACTCACAATGTGACTCTGGCTTTCAGTGTAAAGGATGCATTGATGACATCACAAAGACTCATACGTGACAGGGTGCACTGATGTCATCACAAAGACTCATCAGTGATAAGCTGCACTGATGACATCACAAAGGTTCATTAGTTACAGGCTGCACTGATGTAATCACAATTTCATCATAATGACAAGCTGCACCGATGACATCACAAAGGTTCATTAGTAACAGGCTGCACTGATGTAATCACAATTTCATCATAATGACAAGCTGCACCGATGACATCACAAAGGTTCATTAGTTACAGGCTGCACTGATGTAATCACAATTTCATCATAATGACAAGCTGCACCAATGACATCACAAAGGTTCATTAGTTACAGGCTGTACTGATGTAATCACAATTTCATCATAATGACAAGCTGCACCGATGACATCACAAAGGTCCATAAATAAACCATCATTTTTTCAGTCTGTGTGGAACCAGTTCAATATTTCTGATTGTGACAATAATCTCTGAGCTTAATCAAGGCTTTACTGTACACCCAGAGGAGTTCTGGGCAGCAGGGACGTCCACGGAGTGTCAGTGAGGAGGAAAGAGAGAACTGCATCATCACTGTCATTCAGAGAGAAATGTTAAATAGAGCTAAAGGGTTCTGTTGGGATTAAAGGACTGATGGATAGAGGAAGGTCAGTAAAGTATAAAGCAGATGAGTTTGGGGCAGACACACTGCACTGCTGTTGTTTGCGTTTTTGTTGGGTGTTGGAAACTTGCCTAGAATCATCAGTGTGTCTGACTGACTCGCAGAGTCCACTCACAGTGGAGCTTCAGTGGGTGCTGTATACAGCAGTTCTGGCCCTAATAAGATTTCATAAGCTTTGTATACTCATTAGCATTTCATAATTAACCATCATTTTTCACTACTGTAGTTAAAAAAGTATCCAACAAGAGGTGCATTAATAGTTAAGCTGAAGCCCAGCTGCTCATGCGCTGTATGTTGCTATAGAAGCCGCGATTGTAGCCTCTTGTTCAAATGCAGTAAGACTGTAATGAATTAGAATGATCAGTTTATTAGTCATCATCAGATTTGTAGTTTTCATTTAATATTATTTGCTTCTATTTATTGAATGACATTATTTTATTTGGGTAAGTAGCCTTTTTATCATGGAAAACAGCAGTGAAAGAAACGTGCAGGCTGGGTTGAGTTCAGTTAGAGCTTTAGCTTGAGTTTTTGGAGCTACCGGAACAACTGAACATGAGGAGGACCATGAAATCAGCTGACTCACCCAACAAACAGGATTAAGGCCCTGAGCTTTTAGTTTTTAAAGTCTTCCTCACCAAAGACTAGCAGTGCTGGCAGAAGCATCTCTATACTTACCTATTTGAGACAACTCATTAAACTCGGTGTGTCTTCACACCAACCTCTTATCAAAAATGTTGTTCTGAACATTTTTCTATGCACTCCCACATAAGAGATTTATCAGCATCTCTGCTCTTTCAGCTCCAGCAGCCATTTAGACAGCACTGCAGTGTTTTGAGGCACTGTGGAGCATCTATCTATCTATCTATCTATCTATCTATCTATCTATCTATCTATCTATCATCTAGCTCCCCTTCTTTCTTTCTTTCTTTCTTTCTTTCTTTCTTTCTTTCTTTCAGCAGTGTCTACCAGTGAAACAGCACTGAATTGAATCTTCTCTCTCCTCTTTCTGCAGCACCACCTCTACCCTCTCCATATGGATCAGCATCATCAGGCTGCTTTACTGAGACTTCCTGTTTCACTCTGATCCAACTCTGATCTCCAGCTCTCTACTGCACCTTTCCAACCTCTTATTTCACTCTCCGTCTGTCCCTGCTTCCGTCCATCATGAGCCGGATCCTGGCCAAGCTGGATCCTCGGCGGGTCCAGTGGTCGGCCTTCCACTCCCGAGTCCTCCGGACTAAACCTGTGGAGTCTATGCTCGACAGTTCTGCGGGCACAGCGGGCACTGGGCCACACGGCACCAGGCTGGCACGAGTGCTAACCACAGTGGATCTCGTCTCTCTGGGAGTGGGCAGCTGCGTGGGCACAGGCATGTACGTGGTCTCCGGGCTGGTTGCTAAGGAAATGGCCGGACCAGGGGTCATCGTGTCCTTCATCATCGCTGCTGTGGCTTCCATACTGTCAGGTGACCGCACTACTAATGGAAACAATTTTATATATATTTATATATTGCATTATTGTATAATTTATTTAGTATATATGTGTTATGGTGAAGAATAATGCTGTGATTAGGCCCCAGTAGATCATCCAAGTTATGATTTTAAGCCCAATTTTGCTTACCTTCAGGGATGTCAACTCTTTTTATACAATGAAAGACAAAAGTAAAATAACCCTAGAACCCCTAAAAATTGGGTTAAATGTATATTTTTACAATTAAAAGTTTGTTCCAACAAAAAAGTAGTTCCAACAGGTTAAAGTAAAGGCGCTGTTGTTGCTTAGCAACCGGCAGTCAGCAGAATATTTCTTTTATAGTGAAGAAAAAAGAAAAAGAACATTCTGTTTAATATCTAGATATATGTGTAGTACATTTTTCAACCAATCAGATCATGTGGGCACAGCTAACTGTCATATAATCTATATTTTATATTATATTATATTTTATATTATATTATATTATAAAATGTGTATTTTTAATGTTGAAAGTTGCTCCACCAAAACAGTAGTTCGAGCAAGTTAGAGTAAAACCATTATTGTTGCTTAGCGACTGGGTTCAGCAGCAAGTTACTGGGATGGTGAATAAAAAAGAAAAAATGCTGTTTTATATATATATTTTTTAATATATATGTAAAACATTTTTCAACCAGTCAGATGTGGACTGAGTTAACTGTTGTATAATCGATATTTTTATAGATTTTATCATATATTTTAAAATATGTATTTTTAATATTGGAAGTTTGTTCCAGCAGGTTAGACTAAAACATTGTTGTTGCTTAGCAACCTACAGTCAGTAGAATATTACTTTTATGATGAAGAAAAAAGAAGAAAAATGCTGTTTTATACCCAGATATATGAGTAGGACATTTTTCAACCATTCGGATCATGTGGGCAGAACTAACTCTTGTATAATCTGTATTTTTATATACTTTATTATATATTTAAAAAAAAAATGTTATACAATTCATTCCGAGTGCGCACACACTCATCCTGTCAGGTGACCGCGCCCACTCCCTGCAGCCCTGGTCATGAAAGAAGAGGCTGAGTTACATCCTGCCGTACGCTGGTAGTCCTTTAAACAGCGGAGCTGTAACTGGGCTCGGGTCCAGCCGCTGTCATGATGCAGCGGGGCGGTGATTTAATTACTGAGCGTTTATCAGCTGACCCTTGATGAGTACAGCAGGAGTGTGTTTCTTTGGGAAACTCCCTCAGATTTTTCTGTATGTAGTAGATAGCGTGATTAAAATAAATGTGCTAGGGATTTTGTTGTTGGCCTTGGGCTTGACTTTTCTGAGATCTGTGTGCACAAAGCAGATCAGAGGGCCAGACAGGGCTGTGTATGGTCCGAGTCAAGCCAAGTATGTTTTCAGATGCACAGATTTTGTTCTAATCACTTTAAAGTCCTACTGAAGTGGGAATTCATTTTACCAGGGGAGTTTCTGTAATGACAGTGATGACTGATCATGCCTGTGATTTTAATCCAGTATGAATCTGCAGAGTATGTAGTTTTTACAGTCTGACAGTAACTGTGATTTTTTATTCAGTATGAATCTGTAGTGTGTGTGGTTTTCCAGTATGATGGTAATAACTGGAGTGATTTTAATCCAGTATGAATATGCAGTGTGTTAAGTTTTACAGTCTGGCAGAAATTATTAATTGTGGATTAATGTTAATCCAGTATGAATCTGCGGTATATGTAGTTTTACGGTCTGACAGTAATAAATATTGAGTGATTTTAATCCAGTGTGAATCTCCAGTGTGTGTATTTTTTGCATCCTGACAGTAACAATTGTGGACTGATTTTAATCCAGTATGAATCTGCAGTGTATATTATTTACAGTGACAGTAACAGTTGTGGTGTGATTTTAACCCAGTATGAATTTACAGTGTGTAGTTTTTAACAGTCTGACAGTAATAATTGTGGAATGATTTTAATCCAGTATGAATCTGCAGTGTGTATTTGTATATAATCTGACAGATATAATTATGGAATTATTTCAATCCAGTATGAATCTGCAGTGTGTGTAGTATTTACAGTAACAGTAATAGTTGTGGAGTGATTTTAATTCAGTATGAATCTGCAGTGTTTGTAATTTTACAGATTGAGAGTAATAATTGTTGAGTGATTGTAATCCAGTTTGAATCTGCAAACTGCAGTGTATGAATCTGCAGGGTAGTTTTTACAGCGACAGTAATAGTTGTGGAGTAGTTTTATCCCAGTATGAATCTACAGTGATTACACTTATCATGAACAAAAAGTAAATCATGTGATTCTGGATCACAACAGCTGTAATCTGAGTTGTGTTTAAATGCGGCCGTGATTCACACTGGTAGCCCACAGTGCACAGCATGCAGGATCCAAAATAGAGCCGGAGGGGAAAAATCATTTCATCATCTCTCTTTTATCGGAACAGGTTGAAAAGGACACCCTGGAAAGACTTTTTTTTTCTTTCCAGCAGGCCATTTGTCCATCCACCCATGGAAACAAACACACCATTCACAACAGCGAGAGACACACGTACAGACCGTCCTGCTCATTATTTTTTAGGAACAGTTTTAGTGGACGAGCGAAAGTTGTACCAGTTTTACCTCAGTTCTGAACTGCCTGGAAACAGGGATTGGTCACAGTATTTTATTTCCAGTAATTAATCGTGTTTGCTATATTTACTGATATTCAGTGGCAGTCAATAGTACAATACTGAATAAAAATCACAACTTTTTTCAGTTGTGTTATACAGTCTGTTACTCGGGTTGGGCTGATGGATGAAGCTATCGTTAATCACCAGTTGCTAACTGAGAGAGAGAGAGAGAGAGAGACAGAGACAGAGAGAGAGACAGAGACAGAGACAGAGTGAGAGAGAGAGAGACTGAGAGAGAGCGAGAGCGAGAGAGAGAGAGAGAGACCCTTTTACACATTTACACCACTTTTCTTATTTTAATATCATGTATCACACTCCTATCCTGGTCAAGGAAAAAATAAATACTCCATAAATCTGTTAGAATCAGAATCAGAATCAGAAAACTTGATTGATCCCAGAGGAAACTGCTTATGTTACGACACAGAGACAAGAACAACATAAAATATAAAGTCTAAATAAATCCAATAAAAACTCGTAACCGTAACCGTAAATGTAAAAACTCTGCAGAAAATACTCTACATTAAATACGCTATTCTATATACACAAATGCTGGGATATAAAAACTATAGATAAATAACTTACATTTAAGTGAATTACTAATTACACAAATCGTGATGAGGAGTATGTTATTGCATGTAATAGAGATCAGTTGTAGATCAGTAATATTGACAAGAGTAGTGATATTTCACATGGTGAGACTATTGCACATAATAATAAGGTACTGCACAAAATATTTTTCTATGAATAAATACATAAAAAGTCAAATAATAAATAAAAACAGCAGAGAGAATGTCTGTCCCATGTCTGGGTTAGCTAGTGCTGCTCGATTCAGGTGTCTTACTGTCTGAAGGTACTTGTGTTCCTGCAGGTGTGTGTTATGCCGAGTTTGGCGTGCGGGTGCCAAAGACCACAGGCTCCGCCTACACGTACAGCTACGTGACGGTGGGCGAGTTTGTGGCGTTTTTCATCGGCTGGAATCTGATCCTGGAGTACCTGATCGGCACGGCGGCGGGGGCCAGCGCCCTCAGCAGCATGTTCGACTCTCTGGCCAATCACAGCATCAGCAACTTCATGATCAGCCACGTAGGAACACTCAATGGACTGGGTGAGTGAGAGTGTGTGTGAGAGTGTGTGTGAGTGTGTGTGTGTGTGTGTGTGTGTGAGTGTGTGTAAGTTTAAGTGTGCGTGCGTGCGTGTGCGTGTGTGTACATTAAGCATCCCCAGACGACTTTAAAAGGACTAGATTAAGTGTAACACTGCATTAAAAGCAATGTTAATGGACATTGTAATGTAATCTTCTGACTCCAGTTGATTTAATAATCCTGAGCTTAAAAGTGCCTTATATTTGTGTCTGTAACTTGGTGATAAATGACACTGTCATTAAGCCATTTTCTAGTTCTGATAGGGCTGCACGATTCTTGATTTAATGGGAATCACATTTTTTTTTTGCTTATGATTGAGATTTCACTCTCACAATTCATCAACATGTGTACATTTACTGAAATCATAGCAAAATGCATAACATATAGTATAAGCACATCGGTTCAAGCAGCTAACATGAACCATAAATAAAATTATAAAATTATGTATGAAATATAAAATAAATTGTTTATTAAAGAGTCTGTGTCAAACAGTAATAATTCATTTTTATGTCTTTCTTAGAAGTGTGCCTTTAAGACTTTTATATGTAAATGTAAACTGATATATGTAAATTTAAATGAATGTGATTTGCTGCCATGAGGTGGATATATATTACTGTGGATATATATTACTGTGTGGGTTTTTGTGACATCACAAAAACAACAAATTCCAAACAGGCCATTTTTACAGCTCACTTTCCATATAAGGACGGCATGAGTTTTGAAACTTTAACAATGTTTTGACAAAGTTTATATACTATGTTAAACTCTTAAAAAAAAAATGAAAGTGAGATTTTCCATGATATGGGCCCTTTAAATTAATTAATTAATTTTGAAATAATTTTAAGCAGACCCCACTAAAAGCAACTAAACAGTCTATAGAGCATCACAGCCTTTTGCCTGGCCCAGACTACAGAATGCTAAAAACCCTATCCATGAAAATCCTATCCATCCTCATGAAAACATGACGGACTGACACTACTAGTTCTGCCCTGAATGAAACATCACACTTTCAGACACCAACAGTTTCTCCCGAACTAAAGTGACTTTAGATCAAAACAGACACGGGTGATGGTGAGGTGATTACTGTGCTGATGGTGTGCAACAAGTGGACAAAAATTGTGGATGAAGAGATGAGGTCAACAGGGCTTTACATTATGGAGTGGTTACATACATACAGCTCTGGGAAAAAAATATGAGACCACTGCAATTTATTTTTAAATCAGCATCTCTATGAGTGTGAGAACCATTCCATGCCAGTGTCTGTTAAACTCATACACAAGCACCTCATTCTGCTTTATGAGGTACTGATTAGTGATCACCTGAATCAAATCTTATTTAATGAGGAAAAG
>JBBPCZ010071372.1:0-12006 GCA_037974445.1 Brycinus macrolepidotus | reverse complement strand
GAGCGTTTATGAGGTCAGACACTGATGTTGGACGAGAAGGCCTGGCTCGCAATCTCCGTTCCAGTTCATCCCAAAGGCCTTTATGGACCTTGCTTTGTGCACTGTGGCACAGTCATGCTGGAATAGAAAAGGTTCTTCCCCAAACTGTGTGCACAAAGCTGGAAGCATGGTGTTGTCCAAAATGTCTTGGTATGCTGAAGCATTAAGATTGCCCTTCACTAGTGAAGTAAGGGGCCTAGTGTCTCTGGAATGTCTCATTTCTGAATAAGTGCATAACTGCAGTGTGTTGTTAAACATTTAACAACTTATGATGCTCCCAATGTCCCTAAATTAAAATATTAAAGACTTCTAAAAATACCTTTAGGGCTGTTTTCTAGTTTACAAAATTTAAAACTAGGACAGAGGATATTATCATACATTAAATAAGTATTTTTAAATATGTATATTAGAACAGTTGTTTCTAAAGTTTTGAATTGTCAGACTTCCTTCAATTAACTCCCTTTGCACAGCATTTTATTCAACCTATTAAATATATTGATTCAACAAGCGCAGGGAAGACTGATAAGTTGGGTGCTTCTCAATACACTGACAACTCCGACAGCTTGTGTCCTTCGGGTCTCATGTGATAAATGGAGAGTGCCCTGCCTTAGTATTAATTTGCTGACACAGTCACAAAGGCTTATTAATTGGCCTTGTTTTGCAGCTGGTCACAGAGCTTAGCTGTCAGCCCTCTCTGAGTAAAGCACAATTATGGGGCGTCAACTGCCAAAAGCTACTTGCTAAGTATCTCTCAAATAAAAGGCAGCTGCGATTTCATAGTTGTCGCTCTGAGGTCTTAAAAAGTCTCAATTTAATTAAAATGTATGAACCGTCTGTGTTCTGTTTTGTTCTTTCAGCTAATCAGCAGAATACATTAATTTATTTCTCAAGGTTATACGTGGCCCTAGCCGAGTGGAGAGAGTTGAAATGCAAAAGCTGTTTGCTCAGTGTGATAGAAAACTTCAAATTACGCCAGAGGAAAGCGTGGCGAGCTTAGGAAATTAGACAGTGCTCTATTGTTCTACTGAAGTACAGTGTGAGAAAACTTCATTGATAATATTGATAGAACTAAATGCTGAAATGAAAAGATAAGTACAAGTTAGCAGATGCCACCAAATTTCATGTGAGGGTTATTTTAATTTCGTATTTTAATATTACATCACTGAATAGAAGTTTATTATCCAGTACAAAATGTAAGATCGCAAAAAGGTATGGGTTACAACAGTGCTTCTACATGGTTCTCAACGCAACTGATGTGATGCTTATTTTAAATGAAATCAATTTTCTAACTTCCATAACAACACGACTTACTAGTCTCACAGTAGTAACTGAATAATTTATAATAGTTACTGGATTAAGACTGTCACACCTGTAATGAGCCATTGGATATGTGAAATATATAAAAGAAATACCGTAGCATATAGTTACCATGCATTTCCCCGTAATCAGTAGCTAATAACACTCATCGGTGTCACTGGTGCAGAGTATCACTCTTATAAAATACCAAAAGTTTGCCTGAGGTGAATCCTCAGCCTGCTAAATGTGAGTGAGTGAGTGAGTGAGTGAGTTACAGGCTATGTCCATAATGCGCTTCACTTCACTTCTTCACTTCACTTCTACTATCTAGTCAACTAAGAAGGAATATCTCAGCACATTCTGTTATAATGAAATATAAAGGGTGGCTTACTGGGTATGGTTGGACAACAGTCAACAGGATGGACTCCTTGCAGTTTCTGTTGAGAGATACAGGCAACACAAGCAAACATGTTAGTTTATTACAAGGCATCATCCGGCCTAGTCACTTGTGATGTTCACCACACTGTGCTGTGCTTCTGACTATTGTAGCATTGTGGCATCATGTAAAACTGAAGAAACACAATAGTCCAAAATCCTGCACGCTAACATGCTAATATTCACAAACACACATGCACACACACACATACACACAAACACACACACACACACACTCATCATGAGTTACCCTCCACATAGGACCACCAGCGATCAAGTATTATTTAGGTGGTGGATCATTCTCAGCACAGCAGTGACCAGTGTTGTGCATGAACGCGTTCAATGAATGCATTCCTATTTTTTGTGAACGCTGAACTGAACGAATCAGTTTACAAATTATGAACGTGAACGTGAGTGACATTCACTCTGGCGAGACTGAACGCTGCTTGCGTTTTACGACAGTTTTACGGTTTGCTGATTACAGGCTAGCATGGCTGGTGCTTCGAGTTCGGACGCCTCTGCAGAAGACAGTTTGTTTAAACATTTGTGATGTTTGAGTTTTACCAGATTACCAATTTTCACCAGTTTGATAAGGTTTAAAAAAAACAGACTGAAAGACAGCAGGTGTTACTGATTGTTTACTTTTAGTTATGTTCTTTTCTGAGCACTTTAAAAGATGTCTGAATATTGCATTTTAGGCAAATTTTTGTTTACATTTCGTGTCAATGTTTTCTGAATAAAATTTCCACACCTGCACCTCGTTTTTTTTCCACTGTCAGCATAACATGGTGTGTTGCTTAAGTGGTAAGATCTATTCTCAACCTCAGAATTGGTTTTTAATGTAACTTATGTCTGTGATTGTACAGTGGTATGACAGGTAGAAGGAGAAGACTGAAGGAGGTTCAGATAAAAGGACGTTGTATTGAAAATGTAAAAAAACAAAACAAAAAAAAAAACTAACGAACGAATGTGAACTAGTTCATTTTTTTGAGCTGTGAACTTGGTTCAAAATTTTAAAAAATTAACTATGAACGTGAACTAGTTCATTTTTATTTGAATGAACTGAACTTTGAACTAGTTCTTTTTCAGTGTGAACTGGCACAACACTGGCAGTGACAATGACGTGTCAGTGGTGGTGGTGGTGGTGATGTGTGTGTGTGTGTGTGTGTGTGTGTGTGTGTGTGTGCGTATGTGTGCTGCACAGTATGGATCTGTGTGCGTGCGGACTGTACTGTAATGTAATTTACTACAGCAGTGCATCTCTTGCAGCCCTTGCTTACAGTTTGCTCTTGTGGTGAACAGGGATGCAGCCTGATGTGGAAGCCATCCCTCTTTATCACCAGGGCTCCTGTGAGCGTTCCTCATGGTCATACATGGTCACTGGACACCTTGCATCCACAGGCTAACAATGCGGTGGATCTCAGAGCTGCCGTGATCCTCAGAGGTTATGTGCAGACACACGGCGTGGATATACCCTGGAGTTAGCCAGGTGTTACCACTGCCCTGCTGCTTTGTGAGTCTGGGAAGACAAAGGCTAGGCGAGCATACCCTAAGAGCAAAAGCAGCTCAGAGGCAGTCCATGTAAGTTTTGAGTGCAATCCCTAGCCACTGAAAACTACAGTATAGATTTACAGTGAGGAAACTTGATTGTGCACTGACTCAGCTTCAACCCTGGTATCAAACACCTTGAGCCAAATCATTACAAGTCTATAATGGGGTCTCTGGTGATGGAAGCGAGTATGAATGAGCTGAAAGCCCCTAGTCACATATCTACAAATCAGTGGCAGAGGGTTTATTGTCATTAGCAGCTGTGAGTGGAAGCTGCTTTTGGTAGAGCCCTATTTAGAGACCCCACGGCTCACTTCCCTTGTGGGGAGGTTCCTAGAAAAAATGTCCCGAAACTGTGCTTATTCAGGACATTTCACTCTGCTGGCGGAACAAGAAAACAACAACCAAACTGGCAATCTAGAATGTGAGATCCAACTTTAACTCTTACAGCAACTCTGATAGACCTGATTGCAGAACAGCTTTGATTGCTGCTGAGGTGAGGTGCTACAACATTGACACAGCCGCTCTAAGTGAGACCAGGCTCCAGTGTGAAGGCTCTTTAAAGGATATAGCAATGAGTTATATCTTTTTTCTGGAAAGGATGCCATGTTGGTGCATAACATCTTCATGGAGTCGGGGTAGAAATCAGAAATGTCTCAAGCTTGACCAAAACCTGAAGTCTCTCCGCGTCCCCCTAACTCAGTGCTTGACCTTCTAAGAATGAGGCCAATGACTGCTTCTGTCAATCATTGAACAAAGCACTTTGTCACATTCCCAGAGTGACAAGACCCTCTTGCTTGGTGACTTTAAAGCCCGGGTGGTGAAGAACAACAAGATACGGATTGGAGTCACAGGTGGACATGGTGGACAGGCATATGCATATGGTGTGAGACTTCTTACTTTCTGTGCTGAGCACGTCCCTACCATCACAAATATCCTCTTTCAGCAAACCAATTCAAGACGTCATGAATGTACCCCCACTCCAAACATCAGAACCTAATTGTTTACGTGAAAATGGGATGCAGTGACGTCAGCAAAAACCTTATAACTCATGCAATGAAAGAAAATTGAGAAGTGGGCTCTGCACTCTGTGACGCAGCAACCAAAACCTTTGGCTCCAGAGTCAAAAGACTTCGGGATTGGTATATTTAGTATTCTGAGACCATCATGGGCTTGCTAGACAACATATGTAAGGCACACAGGGTGTCCTTGAATTACCCTTCATCCAGTGTTCTCAGACAGGAGTGGCAGACAGCTAGTAGAGTGATACAAAAAGCTATACAGATCATGCAGAACGAATGGAGAAGAAACAAGGCACATGTCATTTAATATGCATAATGTACACAGATAGAAACAACAAGCCATTTCTACAACTCTGATAAAACTATATATGGGCCAAGGACACAACACAAAATTCTCTTAAGATGGGCTGAATACTTAGAAGCTCTTCTCAACCAACACACTCTTGCTGACCACACTCTACTAGATAAGCTGCCTGAACGCGTGCTTATGCTTGCCCTCAGCCAGCCTCCCACTTTCCTCAAGGTACTGACAGCTGCTTGCTCTCTTAAAAACACAGGCGGCATCCCTGCTGAGTTGCTGAAGCAAGGAAGGTACCTCTGCACTCCACTCTGCAGAACACTCGACCAACATTTTACCAGGGTTTGGGAAAATGTTAACATGCCTCAACAGTGGAGAGATGTAAACATCATCAGCATTTATATAAAAAAAAAAACTAGGGTGATAAAACATTTTGAAACAACATTAGGGGAATTTGGGCAAAGTGCTGTCAAAGACAGAGACTCCAGAGACTAATTTACCTGAGCTACAGTGCCGTTTTAGAAAAAAACAAGATTACTGTTTACATGATTTTTACAGCAACTTCAGGAACAGTGTTGTGAACAATACCAGGACTGCTCAAGTCCAGCCAAACTGGTTAACCTCAGTCATTGTTTTCATGATGGAATGACCACTCATGTGAGCATAGGAGAAGAATAATCTGATCCTCTCCCTGTTAGCACTGGGGTAAGACAGGGGTGTGTATTGGCACCTGGTCTTATCAACATCCTCCTCCTCCTTATGTGTCCCTCATCTTCTCCACGAAAAGTTTGAGGACAGTCAGAAGTGGTGCTGCAGTGGCCTTCAGGCTGAATGAGAACCTCCTCAACATTAGGAGAAAGTCTTCCAAGGTGGCGGCGCGCTAAATCACAGGAGCCTCTCTGGGTTTGGTGCAAAAGTAGTAGTAGTTTTAGTAGACTTTCACACCAAACCTTAACTCACATGTGTATCAGAACAGTCACATTGTCTTTACTGAGCATCTGCCATGGTATAACTGACCAAAAAAGTACTCTGCAAAACCAGTAAAGGGCACTGTTGCTAAACACAACACCTGGTAGCAGCTCAATATACATGGGACTTGCATAAAGGAGGTCAGACAGGACATTCAGGAAACAGCAAAAGCAACCCAAGGAAAATACATCCAAGGATGAACCTGTGGTTCCGGGATTGGCCTGACTAGCCATCTAAGAACCCACCGCTAAAGGATAGAAGTTGACATCATCATTGGAGTCACTGGACAGCAAGCAAACAAGCAAGTGGACTACATACAACAGTGTGTCCACTTTCCGACCACTTCATTAAACACACCTAACGTGTTATTATATGACGTAAAGTTATTAGATATTATTAGATGCATATAGTAGCTGTCCAAAGATAATGCTGCAAATAACATCATGGCAATTAATGGCGACAACCTTCTGTTCACCATTAACTAAAATTAGCTTTCTCTTTGACCTCCTAGACCTTATAACCTTTAAATGCAAATTACATTCTATGCAAGTTTTTCCCTGATAAGGACCAGGAATAATGTCTGCATTCATGTTCACATTGTCATGTTTCCCTACTGCAATATCCCACAAAGACATTAAAATGTACACACACACACACACACACACACACACACACAAAGTCACACACAAAGCTCGGAGGTAATATTAATATCAAGACCCTCCAAAGACCCTCATAAATTCATTACATTCTTCTGACTTTGCAATGCACCCCAAACAGTCACATGCTGCTTAAAGCGCGAGCACGTCTGCGTTTCTTCATTTCAGGCTCAGACGTTTTTTAATTTGTTTAAATGTCACTAACCTCTAGTTTTCCACAAGCACAAGTCTGCTCGCCTTTGTCTGCCTGGCATTTTGTTCATTATTTTGTTTTATGAGCTGTAATTACGAGATGAGAAGAAAGACAAAACTCATGATCTTGCTGTTTTTCCTTAGCCTTTATTAGTTTCAGCTGCCAGGGAGGACCGGCGTGGTTTCTTTTTATCAGTCATTTGCTTATGCACGCCGGTTAATGGGTTGCACAATGTGTAAGTGCTCACTTAAAGTACTTATAGCATAAGTGCTTGCGGAATGAAATCACAGAGCACTTTAAACTGAACATATGCAGGTTAAAGCCAAGATGTGGACTAAATTAGCCTCGATCTCCAAGTAATTGACCTATCCATGATCCGGCCACTTCTTTTGTAGTTACTGTTGCGAGGTAGGACAAGCTTGACAGAACGCTGGCACAAATCCAGTCCAGTCTAATGATAAACTGCAGCGCATAAAAGTTTTTGACAAAATACGTAAATCATTCGGATTGGACTGCTACAATTGTTCAGAGTGCCTGCTTAATGTTGGGTACACTTACACAATTGACTGTACAACAAAAACCCATCCAAACAGTGTGAAGCATACGAAATAAATATAAAATTAGTAATGCAATCCAATTGTAGGAGTTGTGCTACAGTTTGTCAACTGGATTGAATGGGATTCTTGCCAGGTTTCTATAAACCATGTTCAATACCAAATAAGAAAGCTTGCATTTGTGGGCAGGGCATAGACAGGTCTATTCGGCCTGGACAGACATAAATACTCTGAAAAAACTGTGAGTCAGTGATTTTTTAGCTGATGATTGCAGAGATGTGATGCATCTGATGCCCAAAACCAAACCAAGCTGCATTACCGAATTCCACAATGAGTCACTTTGGGCCATAAGAAATGTGATGTGTTCCTGTGCTTGCAATGTGGATGCAATAGTTGTCAGCATTTCACACTTAGGGTTTAAGATTAAGTGTATTTACATTGAAAAAAGAGCTGCTATGACTTATAATTGCATTTATTGTATAAATTATTCAGAATTTCTACTTTAGTTTTATTATGAACAATACAGTCTTGAGCTTAAAGCAAGGAATTACAAGGAGCTTGTGAACTGCCTGTAGATTAGTCACGCTATAAGATTTATACCCCAACTGCTAGGGACCAGGGGTGGGGTTGGCGGGTGTCAGCTGGAATCGTGGTTGGGAAGAAAACTGAGTAGTATTTGAATATGAATATGAATAATCTACGTTTTTCATAGCAAGCGGATGCATTCTACTAAAAAGATACAAATACACATACAAACAGGTGGAACACTTATTTAATTGTGTATTTGCTTTGACTGCACAGACCTCTTTTCATCTACACAATATTAACTTGCTGTTGATACACCATTTAAATTCACCATCTGCCATCAATCAAAGAACACGCTTTTTTACACATTACTTCCACACACTGCCTGCTCAAGGAGGTTGTTAATACTGCATAGTTAGAAGATGCTACTATGCCAACAGCAAGGAGAAATGAAAAATGCAGTAAACAACATAGCTCGGGTCTTGGGAGCAACCCTCTACCTCGTTCACCATGGGTCAGTTTCTGACCACAAGACCGCCGTTGACCAGAAATTGACTGACATGGTAGTGGCAAGGCTGTGTGTGTTGTTAGTATCAGGCAGTGGGATTACTGAGACCTTTACATACTTCCGTACTGCTCACTTGTAAATTTAAAAGTCTCAGGAAAGGATCTTTGAGCGAAAATATAGACGAGCCATTTATGGTCCCTAAGGGCTAAAGGAAAACCCTCCGTCCAGCATTCTTTCAAAGAAACGGCCAAACTGTACACCAGCAAGGTGGAGCTCCAAGAGAGGTCATTCCTAATAAAGTGGCCAACAAGTGTGTGTGGTTAAGTTGGGTTCATTGTCTTCGACCCTCTGCGACAATAAAAAAAACCTAATTCTCACTCATAGATTAGTGGAATAAGCAGAGAAATTCTGCCAAAACCTCAGACTTAGGCTTTCAATACCATGTCTGTGTTAATAAGCAGAAAAGATGATTAAATATGTAGTTACAAAATAACACTAACAAAAACAATGACAACTTCCACGGGTTGATTTACAGAGAAGCCTTTAGATATGTGAACTGTAAGTATTTTTCTGCTGTTTTCAGGAATGCCTTTTAGCGAATTCTATTTGGTAAAGAATATCCGAGCATATGGATGGATGGATCTGGGATGAACGGATGGATGGATGGATGGATAAATGGATGGATGATTTAACTGAATGATTTGGGTGAGGTCATGGCTGAAGGTTTAGTTGACCAGTACCTGACAAGGTCAATGACTCTCTCTCTTGGTACTGAGGCAACAGCTTCATCGTTTATCATTATGATCTCATCCCCCGGGATCAGCTTCCCTTCTGATGGACCTCCTGTTAATACACAAACACACACACACACACACACACACACACACACACACACACAGTCATATCATGCAGCATCATATTACTCAAAAATCACATACACTTAATGTGCTTAATGTCCCACATCTACACATGTGCATGTAGAAACACACACACACACATACACACACATTTAGACAGTGAGATCTATGTAATAAGGATGCCCCCTCATATAATATATATATCTATATATGTAAGTATCTTATGTATGTAATAGTGTTCCATATCTATGTGTGTGTGTGTGTGTGTGTAATTGTAATAATCAATAAATCTATATGATATTGGGTGGTCTGGGAGGTAGTGGCCTAGTGGGTAAAACACTTGCCTGTGAACCTGATGACCACATAGTTGCAAGTTCGAACCCCCCCTCTTTCTACCGCTGTGTCCTTGAGCAAGACTCTTAACCCTCAGTTGCTCCAGGGGGACTGTCCCTGTAACTAATGATTGTAAGTTGCTCTGGATAAGAGCGTCAGCCAAATGCCACTTTACCCTTTTTATTCTTTTCAATAATTTCAATAATAACATTATTATTCTTTATTTTTAAACATCTTTGTAAAAAAAATTATCCTACAGCTGCGGACAGCTCTCATAATGTGATTCCCCCTTTCATTCTTTCTTTTCTTCCTCTCAGACACAAAGCAATCTTCACTTTGTAAAACCCTCGACCCAGGCAGCTTCCAGCTAGCTCCTCTTCACTAACGCTGCGGCCTGGCATTACAGATGAAGATGCATTTTGTTTATGACACCCGCGCTGATTTCACACGCTCTAATTATTTTTCCCCAGGAAGTGTGTGTATCTGTGATAGTGCGAGTGAACTGATGAATGCCTCAGTCTTACAGAGCTGAGAGAGACCGAGCAACTGCTTATACACTGACATTTGAATAATGGCTGAACTAATATGGACTGGAGGTGGGTGAAATCCATTTATGAGGGCATTATAGAGCTATTTAGCATGGACATTTCCAAATGTTTACATTGTATATTGTGGCTTAAGTGTGTGCTCGTTTGTAAATATCAAGAAAAAGAGGCTTCTCACTGTATCTTAATGTTTATCCATTACTAAGCTTGTAATCTGTAAGTAGACCTCTAGTCATTCATGAGTTGCCAGTTTCTAGGTAAAGGGGGAAATAAGTGCATTACAATCGCTGACAAGTGAGGTGTATAACACTGATCATTTCGCTACAACCACATATATCAAGGGGTGGGAAATATTAGGCAAGTGAATGGTCCATTCTTAAAGCTGATGTAATGAAAGCAGGAAAAATGGGTAAGTGTAAAGAAGACTAGCACACTGGCTAGAGGACTGGGTCGGAATCTCTTCAAAACAGCAGGTCGTCAGAGAGTTACAGGGGTGTTCCTGGTATGCACTGGCTAGTACCTACCAAAAGTAGTCTAAGGAAGGACAACCGGTGAACCAGTGACAAGGTTACAGGGGCCCAAGACTCTTTGACGTATACCACCAACCTAAAAATTGCTGCAGGCCAGGGACATCCCTTCATGGCAACGGTATTTCCTAATGGCCGTGGACTCTTCTAGCAGCATAAAGCACCCTGCCACACTGCAAAAATCGTTCAAGAGTGTTTGAGGAACAAGACAAAGAGCTCAAGAGATCAAGGTGTTGACTTGGCCTCTAAATTCCTCAAGTCTCAATCCAATCAAGCATCTATGTGACATTGTACATTACCCTGCTGAAAGAGGCCACTGCCATAAGGGAATATCGTTGCCATGAAGGGTTATACTTGGTCTGAAACACTGTTCAGGTAGGCAGTATGTGTCAAAGTAACATTCACATGAATGTCAGGACCCAAGGTTTAATAGGAGCACACTGCGCAGAGCATCGTTCTATCTTTGCTGTTTTGCCTTCTTCCCATAGCGCATCCTGGTTTCCAGGTAAACAACACACACGCGCCCGTCCTATGGTCTGGTTCTGATGCAGCCTATTGTAGGTGATTTTGATGATGGACAGGGGTCAGCACTGGAACTTTGATTGGTCTGTGGCTGTGTTTTAACTCCTTTCTATCAAAGCCAGCATGAACTTTTTTCAGCACTTTGTGCTACAGAAGCTCTTCTAAGAGATCAGACCAGACACGCTAGCTTTCACTCCCCACACACGTCAGTGAGATTTAGCAGCACATGTTACCATGATGTTACCATGATCCTCTCACCGGTTCACTGGTTGTCCTTTCTTGGACTACTTCTGGTAGGTACTAACTTCTGCATATCAGGAACACCCCACAAGACCTGCTGTTTTGGAGATGCTCTAACCTGGTCATCTATAAATCACAATTTGACCCTTGTCAAAGTCATTCAGATGTTTATGCTTTTTCTGCTTCAAACACATCAACTTCAAGAACTGACTGTTCACTTGCTGAAGATGTTGAAGGTACACAAAATCAGTTTGCATTCTAATTTGAAATAAAAGCTACAATTAAAAAGACATTTTCAGATATGTCTTATACTCTTCCACGCCATGGGACTGCCTGTGGTTCCAAATGGCCTCAGTCCTATAACTTAAGAATAGCTCTATAACCTGTTTGCATTGTCACCGATTACTCAGCCTTTTCAGTTTTGCCGTTTCTGCATGTTAGTCAGTTGCTCTCAATATGAGTCTTTGCAGGAATGACTAATGGAAGCTGTCCATGGTGCTGAAACTGGTTGGATCAAGTGTGTTTGAGCATTTTAACCAAACTGGGCTAAACTCTAAAACACCTGAGTTACCCATTTCTAATTATATAAGCATGTGCAAACATGAGCAGACCCCACTAATAAGTTACCTGGAGTGACAGAGCGAACTACCACGGGTTTCTCGCTGCCCGCCACAAAGCCAAAGCCAAGAACAGGGTCCCTCCTCATCTCCACCCGCCGAGGAGCTGGAGGAAGCAGCTGACCCCCGTCCAGACGCACCTCCTCCAGAGAACTGTTCTGAGACACATGACTGCAGAGAGAGAGAGAGAGGGAGAGAGACAGACAGACATTAGGTGAGAAACTTGGAAACAACAGATAATATCATGTAACCCAGCAGAGGGAAGTTTTCCTTGTTTTAGAAAGGGAATATTTCAGTTGGAAGTTTGATTAAAAGTAATACT
>JBBPCZ010071361.1:0-12006 GCA_037974445.1 Brycinus macrolepidotus | reverse complement strand
GGGGAACCCGAGTGACGTAGCCCAATAGAAAACCCACACGTACACCATACCAAGTCCGATCAGCTGAGCTGAATAATCAAGTGTCTATAAAGGTCCACTGGTGGCCTCTAGTGGCCGCAGGCCAGACATGACAGTCTGAGAGTGAGAGTGTAACTCTGTTCTGTGTTTTTCAGTCACCGATATAAAGACCGACGGTTTCAGTGTGGAGACCTGCAGGCGTATGGTGGATCTCTTGGACGTATCCTTCCTCACACACTCCACTGCAACACTGACTTTAAAGGGAGCGTTGACTTATTTCCTTAAGCTGTTTTGTTAGTTGTTCACCTGCGTGAATTTGCTGATGACTGCCAATCAGGTCTGGGCATGAGGAGGCATTGCCCTCTCAACAAGATCTTGTTTTTAATTTGGCATTGGTGAAACATTTTCATAATTGTACAATACGCCAAGCCGCTTCCCATCACACTCAAAAAAGATCATAAATATCCTTGACTGAATCTCAGAATGATGGCAGCGCATGTCTGGGCTTAGTGGAGTTCCATGTTCTGTGGCTGAAGATCAAGAACTGGCTGGTGAGAGCTATTGATTCTCTACTAAATTAAGTTTTCCTTGCATCATAACAGCTCCTTACGAATCTCCTGCTTTTTGAGATGTGTATTACTTGGTCTTTCTTCTCTCTTATTGTAGGAAGTCTTCAAGCAGGCTGACCAGGACAAGTCAGGCACCATGAGCTCCTTTGAGCTACATCAAGCCTTGGAATCAATTGGTAAAGCAATCATGGGTTATCTACACACTGCAATATCTACATACAGCATATTGCCTTGAAGGACCAGACATGATCTTGTGCTGAGAAGACACGTCTGGAGACGACCTGTTACATTTTTTGTGATGGATAGGGGCGAACTCTGCTGCAAATGAGGGTACCTTTTTTCCTCTAGTCCCGATTCCTTAGCATCAGAAGAACGAACAATAACTCAAGCAAAACAAGCTAACTATTGTTAGTTTACCATGCCTGATGGTCTTGGTTGCATGTCCATTACTGTCCATAGAGAAGCAAAGCAGAAACAGCGGTCATGTACTTTAGGAGGTTACAATGCATTTGTACCTGTGTTTAAAGTGCAAGAAAAATGTTTTCCTAGAACTTTGAGCAGGTCTAGCCTCCTCTCAATGGGCCACGTGGATGCTAGTGGTTGTATAGACTGGTCAGCTAATGAATCCACTAGTCATCACTGTGAGCAGCAGTAGATCAGTTGATATCAATAGCTAAAGTAAAGTTTTAAAACTCAGAAAACACATTGCTGCCAACAGTACTTTACTAGTGTGGACATACTGCACGATATGAAACTAATTTCACTGCAAGGTATGTAAAACCAGGCTGACATACAGTCACCAAACATTCAGTACGTCCAAAGTAACTGTAGCAGTTGGCAAGATATGGATATGAACAGTGTAAACGTATTCAGCCTAGAAACTACTTCAAGCTCTGAAAGCCTTGAAGTTCTTCACTATGTAGGAGTGACATGCTTGCTACTAGCATTTAGGTTGATCTCCACAGGACTCACCAAAGTGCTGCATGGAAGCGCAGATAGCTGTGAAAAGGAACATTCTGAAATGCCTGGTGATTTTACATCAGATGGTCTGAGAACGTCTGTGCATCCCTCATACCTCAAAATGCAGCATCTGTCACTTGGACCTAGTAGCAGGCTGCTAATATCATACTTTTCATTGAGTCCTGGAGCATGGTGACAGGGATTAGTCAAGCCCTTGTATGTGCATGTCCCACTGTTGCTGGATTTTTACACTGTTCTTCTTTTCCAGGTTTAAAGCTCAACAACAAATTATACCAGTTGTTGGTGGGGCGATACGCTGACAATGGGGTCATCGACTTTGATAACTTTGTCTCTTGCCTGGTGAAACTGCAGACTGTGTTAAGTATGTATCTGCTATTACTTTAGTATATGTAGTTCACTGTAGTTCTGAATGTGTATCTTATTTTCCTAGTTAATAAAATGGCATTACTGGCTTTTCAAATACAATCTGTCCACGCAGGGGCCTTCCAGCAATTTGACCCAGATGGGACTGGAGTTGCCAAGCTTAACATCTCTGAGGTGAATCTAATGATTTAAGTCTGTGTAGACCATTCAAGTCAATATATTTGTTTAATGTGAAAGCACAAAGTCAGCATTTTTGGAATAACAAAAGGTTTTGTTGACCGTCAGCCAATGGTGACAAGAGCACCACTGCCACCTACTTTGACCCTCACATTCATGAGGCATTGGACTGGTGTAGAAATTTCACACTCAGTTTGGTCCTACCTTAAAAATCTACATTTAGCCCAAACTAAATTTCCCATGGGTCTCCTTGGACAAGATCATGTCTGGTCCCACAAGATTAAATACATTACTAATAGTACAAGTCTTCATTCTTTCTTTGTGTATTTAAAACACATTTGGGATGAGAAGCAAACTGTGTCAATTAAATTGTTTGGCAAAGTATTTTTTTAACCTTCTCTGTCAAACACAGTGGCTGCAACTGACCATAGGTGGCTGAGTCCAGATCTCATCCAGAAGAGGGAACGGCGGCCGGCCAGCGTGTCACTGAGATAGAAACCTCAACCTTCAGTGGGATGAACAATGCTGGAGTTTTCTCCATCCAAGCCCATGATGTCTGTTTGGCTAACTGCTTTTCTCACTTTAATTATATGTCATTTGATCTCAATTATATGTCAATGACATCATTTCGTTCCTACCACTTTTTAAAAGTTTGGTAAAGTTAGAACCCCCCCAGCTATGCTCGTTGTAGTCCCCACAATGTTTTTAATCAAACTGATGCACATGCTTGCTACTCCTGTAGCTTATAGAATGCCTGTGCAAGAGCTTAGCCACAAAATGCTACACAATATAGTCACAATATATTCACTCTGAAAGCTGTGTACTTTAGGTTAATCAATACTAGGCTAATCTCTCTGGCACTGTCTCTACAGAGACTAACAAGAAGGAGGTTACAAGTGTCAAAGTTTGTAGAAATGTATTTTTTGCTGCAGCTTCTTTAACTATAGAACCAAACCCTGTATGTAATTGTATGTACGTGTGGTTCAGTTTCCTATCCGTGGATTAGGCCAAATCTTGGACTGAACTGGAATGCCACTGGAGTCCCCAGTGAAATCCTACACCTCTAGGCTTAGGCTTCATCTGAGACTACACATCACACCTGTGATCAGGTAAACCAAACACCTGAACTCATCTGAGCGTTCCACTCCATCACCAGATCTACAAAGCCTAATTTCAGCTTTTGGATTTTTTCAGTTTTATACAGTTGTTTTGTATACTGTGCTATTAAATATGAAAGTGATCATTTTAAAAAGTCTGACTGATCTTTTTTCTGTATATTGAAATGTGCTCTAAAACAGTCCACTAGACTGAGAAGTCTGTTCTGTTTTTCTCTCACTCAAAAAACATCCAGGCTGAGAATTTAAGATACTTTTGGCAGAATGTGTGCTTCCAAAGATTTCCAAAAATTGCTGTGACAGTGTTCAAAAACATGGGCCCTCTCACCACCGCCAGCCCCACCCTGGCCCCGCCCACTCCTGATCACCCTCACATGCACCTTGTTTTTGGACTGGTTCGCTCCAGTATATGTATCACATTGTTTGGGTTAGCTCTGTTGGTGAAATTTTGCTGTATCTTTGCGTGTATTTTTGAAGCTTTTCTTTAAATTGAAAAGAAGCATTAGCTTTTAAACAGGTGCACATCAGTGACAACTATAAATCTTCTGTGTTTCAGACCAAGCAGTCCAAATCTGTCCCTTCTGGTTATTTGAAAACGTTTTATATGTTTCTAAGGCAGCAATGATAATTAGTACAATGATAATTGATTGTGTTACAACAAGAAAATGTTCCACCTTATATCTGTATCTTTACTTGGGCTGTTTCAGTGCTGTGTTGAGGCCAGAATCCTGATTGGAATTTTTCATATGCAGATATGAACATGACCGTTGAGACACGGCTTCCTCTAAAATCTTAGATATAAATGGTAGATTAGAAATAGGTCTGTAATTTGAGAGCTCACATGGATCAAGATTTGATTTCTCAACCAGAGGTTTAATAACTGCTAGTTTAAAAGCTTTTTGGCATAAAACCGCGGCGAAGAGAGGAGTTAATTATTAAATGGCCTGATTATTACTTCTTTGTTGAGTTGAGTGTACAGGTGGAAGATGTTGATGAGGAAATAACTGTTGTGAGCTCTGTTGAATTAGGTTAAATGAGAACCGCCTCCACTCTGTAATTATATTTTGATCAGCATCCACATTAGACAGAAGACATGGTGGGGTTAAAATGTTGGTCTGAATTTTTTATCTAATGGCTTCAGTTTTATTGTTAAAGTCTATGATCCTTCTTTTGCTTTGAGTAAAACCTAAAGAAACTAGGATTAATTTTAAATAGGGCTGATATTAAAATCTCCAGCAGTTATCAATTAATTACCATAGGCTAAGAAATAACAAAATTGCTTTAAGAACTTTGTATAATGCCAGGGTGGCCTATAGAAGGTATGTAGTGAGAAAGAGGTTTTGTTTGTATCTGGATTGGTTATATTAAGAAAAAAAATGTAAAAAGAGAAGGTAAAACCTGTTTTCTGATTAAAACCTAAGGCGTTTGAAGTAGCTGTGGGCTGTGCAAGTTTCTGCAAGAACTAAAGCGTCCAAATCTTGATCAGCGATTTTTTCATTTTCAGTGACGGCTTCAGCAGTGAGCGATCCCTACAGACTTGGTCTCAGTACAGTGGAACCTAAGCACACTAGAATATCACCTGCTTGTGAGATGATTAGGAGATGCTGCAGGAGCTTAAATCAGGACTTCAAGCGCTTAAACCGTGTTTCACCGCAGATTCAGAAAAGAGCATGAACAGAAAAAAACACTGCTTACCCCCCAACAAGCAACAGTGTCCAAGCGGTCTGCAACATCCTTACCCAGGATAAACTGCTGGTTCATTTCAATTTTTTGTAATTAGTGACATTTTTGTTGGTTTCTGTTTCCACATGAAATTACTCTTTCATACCAACAAAAACCATGAATTGCACCTTCTACACCTTTTATAAATTGTCAAAAATAATTATATCCCACAGTAAATCCTTGCCTTTTTAAATGGCTTTTTCACCGTAGTCATAATTATTCCCCTAATATGAAATCTTATTTGAATAATAGTTATATTCATAATAAAATATTTAGTATATCATAAATAAATATGTTGGACAGTACTGAGAGAGAATTTTGTTCCTGAGTTCCAACCCTGACAAGCCTATAGCTTGGCCAATAGGATTGTTCAGTCTAGGCCAAGCTTCAAATTTAGCCTGGCAGGCCTGACCAACAGCATATGTTGCCATAGTAACTGAGTTGGCTTTATGATTAGATGCCTTCATGGAATTGAATTCGGCAAAAATTAGCTGGTGTTACTGAAATGAGTCCGGCCTCTAACATCAGCAGCGGTGAAATCAACTCGCACAGCAGCAAATACACATCACATCTCGATCTCTCATGGGTGTGTCCTCCATTCCTGTGAAGTTCTTGCGAAATCATGTTTGCAAGGCAAGATCGCAAACCTGTTTATGCCATTTCATCACTTCTCTTTTCTTATTCCTTTCATGCACCGTTTGCTAGACTGGTATGCTGTATTTACACCTGCTTAATCTTGCATGAGTCCCAAAAACAGCTCTGACCCACCGAGGCATGGACTCCACAAGACCTCTGAAGGTGTGCTGTAGTATCTGCACCAAGACATCAGCAGCAAGTCCTGTAAGTCCTGTAAGTTGTGATTTGCAGCCTCCATGGATCGGAATAGTTTGTCCCACACATCCCATAGATTCTCCCCGGATTGAGATTTGAGGAATTTGGAGGCCAGGTCAACACCTTAAAGTCTTTGTCATGTTCCTCAAACCGGTCCTGAACAGTGTTTGCAGTGTGGCATTATCCTGCAGAAAGAGACCACTGCCATGAAGGGGTGTTTTTGGTCTGCAGTAGTGTTTGAGTAGGTTGTATGTGTCAAAGTAACATCCACATCCAAGGTTTCCCAGAAAAACATTGACCAGAGCATCATGTATCAATCAGCCTTGGGTGACCATGACCCTCGCACCAGTTGTTCTTCCTTGGACCACTTTTGGTAGGTACTGACCACTGCATACTGGGAACACCCTACAGGACCTACTGGTTTGGAGATGCTCTGGCCCAGTTGTCTAGCCTTCACAGTCTGGTCTTCGTCAAAGTCGTTCAGATCCTTATGCTCAGCCATTTTCCTACTTCCAAAACATCAATGTCAAGATCTTGCTGCCTAATATCTCCCACCCCTTAACAGATTCCACTGCAACAAGATCATCAGTCTTGTTTGTTTCACCTGTCAGTGTTTTTAAAGTTGCAGCTGCTTAGTGAATGGACTAAAAATACATTCAAAGCCATTTTTATCATTTTTTTTCCAGTTGCTGGAAACCATGAATTGTATTTGCCTTTATTTGTTATTGTTAGAGAAAGTTTTGTATTGTGCTAAAGGGGTTTTTATTATAATTATGTGTGAAACCATAGTGTGTTTTCCAATCAAAATCACCAAATCGGATTAACAATGAGTTTAATTGAAATGAAGTTGAAAAAAAGTTTATTTTATTTTGGTTTGTTTGTTTGTTTGTTTAGCACTGACTGGTTGTTGATCATCACATCTGGCTGTGATTCTGCAGAACTCACCAACGCAGCACCAACATGCCACTTTTTGTTTTATTTTCTTGTGGATCTTTTTACTTGAACACAAAATCCACTCGTTCATGACAGACTGTTTAAACTCTGCCTGAATAGTCCAAGAGAGGGGCGGGGACAACCAAAGCTACTTAAGTCCCTCCTGGTCTAGTCAGAACCCTCAGTGTTTGCTGTTCACCACACAAGAAGAGAACAATGTCTGGAGTGGTCTCCACTTTGACCAGGAACCGAGCTCAGGCTGAAGGCTTGGGCACCAAGACCAGCCCTGCCAAGTACCTGAACCAAGACTTTGAGGCGCTGAGGAGCAAGTGTCTGAGCTCTGGGCAGCTGTTCTGTGACCCCACTTTCCCAGCCGCCCCCGAATCCCTGGGGTTCAAGGAGCTTGGACCGAGATCGTACAAAACCAGAAGGGTGGAATGGAAAAGACCTGGAGTAAGTGCTGCTAAAGTCAGGCTAATGTTAGATGATATTATTGTGAAGTAACTTTACCTAGAATTGTGTAGAAATGTGTAATATGTCATTTGTTATACAGTTGTGCTCATAAATTTACATACCCCGGCAGATTTTGTAAAATGTGTTCCATTCTGTAAGGAAAACATGAGTAATCAGGCAAAACGCATCTCTTTTATTTTTAATGGGATTCAGATTAAACCATGAGACATTTCAGAATACCACAATCATTTTAGAAAACATAACAATTAAGAAAAGACTGAGATGGTCCCTGTTCAGAAGTTTGCATACCCTTGGATCTCAATACTGTGTATTTCCCCCCTTTAACATCAATGACAGCCTGTGGTCTTTTGTGATGGTTGTGGATGAGGGACTTAATTTTCTCAGATGGTAAAGCTGCCCATTCTTCTGGGCAAACAGCCTCCAGTTCCTGTAAATTCCTGCATGAACTGCATGTTTGAGATCTCCCCAAAGTGGCTCAATGACATTGAGGTCAGGAGACTGTGATGGCCGCTCCAGAACCTTTACCTTTTTCTGCTGTAGCCAATGATGGGTCATTTTGGACATGTGTTTCGGATCATTGTCATGTTGGAAAGTCCAAGTGTGTGCCATGTGCATCTTCTGGGCTGATGAATGCAAATTGTCTTCCAGTAGTGAAGTGACCATTTTGTCAAACACACCACAGCATGAAACTCTTCCTCTGTATTTAACCCATTTACCAAGTGAAGCAGCGGGCAGCCAGGACCACAGCGCCCGGGGAGCAGTATCTTGCTCAAGGGAACTTCAGAGGTGCCACTTAGGATTCAAACCCAGGACTTTCTGAGTGCAGGGCGAACTCCCTCACCACTGGGCCTCCAGCTGCCCCTGATAACATGATAGCATATTTTTCCCTGATAACATTCATCTTGCCATCAACTCTGACCACATTTCCTGTGCTGCTTTAGCTCACACACCCTCAAAACATCAGAGATCCACCAAATGTCAGAAAAATGAATGCTGTGACATATCATGTACCTCGATTTTTTGAAATATTTTGAAATTTTCACCCTATTTTTCACCCCTACTTCATAGCCCCTGCAGTCAGACTACACTGAAAAAAGCTGCTAACTGTGTTGCAGGAGCTTTGCTTGGAACCCAAGTTCATCGTCAGCGGGGCAACGAGAACTGACATCTGCCAAGGGGACGTGGGTAGGTGGAGACGGACACCGTGATTTCATCCGTGCTGCTTTAACCATGTACTTCAATAGTCGCATAAAATTAACTAAATGGAAATAATCCCAGGTTGTATTAATCCCATATTATAAACTGACCTGTAAAAATAATCCCAAATTATAATAATCCCATGTTACAAAATGAACTGTTGAAATGACCCCAAATCACATTAATTACCAATTCTCTGTGGTCTGAATGAAGGTGTTGTCCTACAGGTGTATGCGTTCAAACTTCAAAATAAAGTAAACCAACAGAAAAAACACATACAACAATGTTCACTCGTAATGCTTCTGGTCCATTCTTCATTAATATGAACCTGATATTGAAGTGCAGAGTTTTGTCTGTAATGCTGATCGCAAATAATTAAGGTTTATTTTATATTATCTTATCTCAAATGCTTTTAAACAGGTAACTGCTGGTTGATGGCGGCCATTGCCTCTCTGACTCTGAGCAAAGGTGTTCTGGCACGAGTGATTTATCCAGACCAGAACTTTGAGAAGGACTATGCTGGCATCTTCCACTTTCAGGTCAGAACCTCCTGCATAATCTAAGGGCATGTAAAAGGGCATTCTGGTTGGTCTTTTGGAATCGGTGTTAAAAGATGGGGTTGTAATGATGGGTGAAGGAAGCGGTCACATATGCCAATCCATTCAGTCCACAAGACAGAGCTTGAACCCAGACACCTGGGCTTCCAAGTGGGTCAACCATCTAAGCGTTGGTCACATGATGAGAAGATCATGAGTTTGAGCCCTGGTGATCCCACAGCCATTTGTGGCCTGGAGTCCAAGGCTGCATAATTGGCCTTGGTTTCTCTCTCATGAGCATCTCTTCACGGTTACAGGACTGGTGGTTAGTGTTCTCCAGCAAATGTGTTGAGCTGTAAAATGAAGCTGCATTAGCGGCGGCTATAAAAGATGCTGCTTCACATGTCTTGGAGGGAGAATGTGCTAGCCTTCACTCTCCAGTGTTGGTGAAATATTAAAATAATAATTTTCATATATTATTTAATAAGGAGTCCGATAACCAGTGTATGTTATCCAACTCTAAAAACTGTCCACACAGCTGCACCTTTGGTGATTGCAAATAGATGGTTTGGTTCCAAAATGCATTAAAAGCCATTTTCATCCATTTTTCTTTCCCAGTGAACTACTGCCAAAATACAGCTACATTTTTTTTGGCAGAGCATATTGAAATTAATCTCAGGTTCCACATTTTTCATTTTGGTTTTAGCTCTGTTCATTCATTATACGGTTGAATGCAACTGTATGAACACCCTGAAATTGTATGTTTTGTTGATTTTCTAAAATAAAAAATCTGTTTTTCTGAAAATCTTTTACAGGAAATTTAAATACTACATTCGACAAATTTTAGTGCATACTTTTTATTTATCAGAGTTTAGCATATTGGAAGTTTCTGTGTAGGCCATATTTTATTTTTTCTTCCAATATGTTAAATTCAGCAAATAAACAGCAAGTAAAACGTACACAGTGTGTATATGTAGTGGGTATGAAAATCAAGAAAACAAGTTATCTGACCAGGGACATCCAAACTTTTGCATACACCTCTATACCCAAGGATATAACCATATCAATTTATTGTGTGCAAAACTAGCCTGTAATTCTGACTTAGTCTGACTAAGTCTGGATCGCCAAACCGCTTGCTTTTGTGATGCTCACAAAGTGGCAGATGGTTCCAGAAGAAGGTGAATTGCATCATCGCAAAGCAAATGTAGCGTTAATTTCAACGGTTAGACTTCTTGGAACAATAATGACTATCAGGGAGTTACAACAGAAAATTTGTGCAATGACAATGACAGAGCATGACACCACACACTTTGAATGACAAGGATAGATGTGACACTGTAATGCAGGTTTCGTCATACTGCTTGTACTTTAAAAGGCCTCTGTCTCCACAGCTGTGGCAGTACGGGCAGTGGGTGGACGTGGTCATCGATGATTTGCTGCCCGCCAGAAACGGGAAGCTGCTGTTCCTTCACTCGGTGGACAAGAATGAGTTCTGGAGTGCGCTGCTGGAGAAGGCCTATGCTAAGTGAGCGTGCACTAAGATACATAATGACCAAAAGTTTGTGGAAATCATCACAACCAAGCTAGCTGGACATTCCATCCCACGCTGTAGAGTTAACATTACCCTTCTCTAGAAGTTAGGGGCCTAGCCCCAGCCCTGAAGGAACAGTAGGTAACATTTTCCCACCATGTGGCAAACATGTCAGATACTTTAGTGTGATTCATACCTCCAGAGAACCCATTTGCATTTTACACCTTTTGACAGGCTTGTTGGAACTCTGTGAGTGTGAGTAATGCTGTAGGGGACAGGTCGCTCCAAGGTTGTTTGATTTCCCAAGAAATTCTACAGACTTACTTGTGCCAAAGGTGTCACTGAACTCTTTGGTACAACCCATTCTACCATTGTCTTCAAAGACATTTCTCTATAATTTTCGAGCTAACAAGTCAATGTTATCTTAATACACAGCTGGATGTGGTTTGAGTGGCTTGAGACACGATGTATTTTTGAGAAAATCAATTGGACTATGTAGATGACCCCTGAGTTCTACCAGAAATCTCTATGAATATAAAACATAGGGAACGTTACTGTGGAAACTACCTTAATCTCCTACAAGATAAGAACCTTTAAACTGTTCAGAAGAAAGGCTCTGTTTCTAAAAGGTTTGGAATCTGTTTTTTTTTAATCAAACTGAGGTCTGTTTCACAGGATAGTACTATGAGAATATTATGGCTGACTCAGTCTAAGGCCTTTACACTGTTTCATACAGAGAAGAGGTTCAGAACAGAATCACCCCCTTCAAAATATTCAGTTTGTTCTTTTGCAGCCTGAAATGAAGACCCACAAAAAACATTTTTTCCAGTTTTTACTAGGGGTGTGACGAGATGCTCAGCTCAGCTCACGAGACGATACACGATATCGGGTTCACAAGAACGAGACCAGTCGAGATTCTAACAAGATTTTTGATGAAATAGACGACTGGAAAAAGCTTTAATTTGACTGAAAGTCAAAAAGACAAAACAAAGCAGGTGCATTTTGAAATGATGTAACTGATCACTCCAGTTTTAATTTTAATTATTAATTACTAAGCTTGAATTATCATATGCAGCAGCAACTGGGCAGAACAACATGCACACATTCAGTTTTTGCTACAAACTCAAATGACCGGCTTCTCTTGTATGATTTCTCAATAGTTTCATCCAAACTTATAACTGTGCAGGAACTCCAAACTTACTGAAGCTGTGTGTGACCTTCTAACTGAACTCCTTTACACAGGCTGAACATAAAACATAAAAACAAAATAATTAACAAAAAAGTAATAAAACATTTCTTGGTCTATTTTAAGTGAAAATAAGTGCAAACCATAAATCAAAGCAGTGCACTGTCAGTGCTGAAAGTACAGAGAGAGCAGATTGTTCTTACAGCCTGATCCAGAGATCTGGAGCTGAGATGGTTTCAGTCCAGCCTGAGATCTGGAGCTGAGATGGTTTCAGCTACACAGTCCAGCCTGAGGTCTGGAGCTGAGATGGTTTCAGTCCAGCCTGAGATCTGGAGCTGAGATGGTTTCAGTCCAGCCTGAGATCTGGAGCTGA
>JBBPCZ010071350.1:0-12007 GCA_037974445.1 Brycinus macrolepidotus | reverse complement strand
TCACTGTGTGTCTTAACAAACAAAAACATTCCTCTGAAACTGGTCAGGTTCAGGGTCTGGACTGAAAATGAGAGTCTCTGAAAGTCCTTCAGGAAGCCTGTAGAACTGTAGAATACTAGAAGACGTAATGAGGAGTGGGTCAAGACTTTTGCAGAGTAAACACACTCACACACACAGATACACACACAACTTCTAGTGATATATTATTTCATGTATAGAGACAGAATCTGTCTAATGCCAGATATTATAAAACGTAGAGTGATACACTATAAACATTTGTCCCTCTGTGGCCCTTTCATTAAAGACGATTCCCCCAGTGGGTAAGAAAAGTGAGAAATAACATTTTAAACTCATTTTTACCAGACACATGATTTTTATTTGTCTTCCTCATTGTTTGAAACCCAGAAAGTTGCACATGAATGGAAAGAAATGGAACTAAAATGGTTTTATTTTATTGGAAATATATTTCAATGAATGTTGAATGCTATTTGCTCCTATATAATACATATAACTATACTGCCAAGATTTAAAAATGCACCCAGTTCGATAAGTTAAGCTGTTGAGAGATTTTTTTAAGTGAACAGTGGTTTTAAAATAAAATGGTTTTCTTTGTGTCTTTTTTAATTCAGTTCATGAATATTGAGTATATATATTGCAAGTTAGAAGTCAATTAGGAAAAACCTTAAAAATGAGTATCGACAAAAAGTTGAATTTCGACAGATTTTGAATGGTTGCCTGAATAAAAATTTTTTTTTCCAACAATACAGCCTGCTGTGCACTCTGCGAGTCGGTGTGGAATGATCCAAGCGAATGCTGATGCCAGTCCAAGCTGAAAAAGATACCCACTGCTGTGACTGGCATGCTGCCACATAGTGCTTCCTTCTGTTTACAGCCTTTTACAGAATAAACTTCCAGTGTTTACCCTTTCATGACCAGCACTTGTAGGACAGCATTGCAGCCCCTTCGAGCTGTTGCCATTTTGCTCAGGTCTCCATGGAGGTCTTCTGCAAACCTGTAGTGAACCAGTTTCATCAGTAGGTGCCACTTCTGTCTAGACCTCTCTTGTAGTTGAAATCCTATTTTGTGTGAATCTGATGGTAAAATAATTATAACTAAAATATTTAAAAAAAATAAAAGATATATGTGAGGCAAAATTGCATTCCCTTTCCCCAGTATGATGACTGATTGTCCATTTCCCAATGCAAACCATCCAAATCCAAATCCACACCTTGTTTCTGCTTCAATGATATCATGGTGTCATGGTGTATAATCAGTTATAGGACAAAAAATAATGCATGAGGTTCCAATAAAAAAAGTCTGCATAACTGTGAGTTTTAATTCACAGCCTGCCATTGATGCAAATGAAGTGTCCATTGGAAGCAATTCAGTAGAAGCTCTAAAAAGAGGACAAATATGAAAATCATAGACATGGACTTGAAGAACACCTGAGGTCAGCAAGGTCTTGCACATTTTGACTTGCATTTGGAGCAGAGTTTAGATGATCTACACAGAAGCTTGTTTTGCAGTTCCTTTTACAAGCATCTAGACGTGTGGGACTCCAAGTTTAATCAAAAGGAATTATGATTAAAGACTGTCCGCAAGAATACATTGTGATCTTTTAGTGAGATAACCTTGAACGCAGCCCAAATTGGCTGAGAACTTTGAAGTCAATTAATTTCAGAGGGCTTCAGCCAAAAAAAAAAGGCAATTTGAAAAGCTTAATAAATGAATAAATAAAGGGAAAGTATTGCTTTTTTACATCCAAGGGCAATGCCGTTATAGCAAAAGGAGAACATGTGATATGATCACCTAATATAAAATCCCAGTGAAATATAATAACTAAGTAAAAAAAAAAACATTTGGAGGACAGGAAAGGAAATTGTCCAGTAATTGGTTGAGAAGCTGCTGGTAATAAAAAATGAGTTTTTGACTGAAAGTTGAAGTATGTATAGCAAAGCTCAATGACCTCCTTCTATGAATCACTTTCATTGACTAAACTATCAATGCCATACTTTAAAAATGCAAAATGACCAATGCAAGCACCGCAAAAGTCCAATGAAATTAGCTGAACATTATTCTGAAAACTAACTACTTGAGATGCCGCCAGATGGAAACACAGTTGTTACCAACTCCTGATGTTCTAGCTTTGGGTAGTTGTGGCATCATGGTAAGGCCTAGGCCTATTTTTATCATCTGACAGCTGCAGTATTTAAAACTTCCAAAAGGAAAAACCGGTCCCACTAACTGGAAATCAAAACATGATTGGCTGATTCTGTCACTTTCTAATTATGTTCAGCTCTTGAAGGCCTAACCACTGGGAAAACTCCCACCTAGACACCACAGAGCAACAACAATTTTGATTGGATCGTTTTCCACTGGGCATTTTGGGAGCTGAATCTTTGTTTCCAACCAAAAGTTAATAAGAGCAGTACTGCAGTGGAGTTTTAAACATAAAATAAACAGGCATGTATTTTTTAGTTCCCACAGAACATGAGGCTTCTTTTGAAGGACTAGAAGACCCTGAGGATTACCCCCAAAATTCTTGACCAGTCAAAATTCCAGTTTAGCCGAGCACATCATACAGCATTAGATAAATACAGAAACTACGTGGAACGATCTCCCTATCTTTTCCCTGTTTCTCGCCTTTTGTGATGTTCTGTCTTCCTCCTGTTTTCTTGTCTGTGTTGTTGTTTACATTCTCCATGTGCCTTAGTTTATGTGTCTGTTCCATGTGAGTCCTTTATGGTCTTAGTATGCCCAGGTGTTCCCTGTTGTCTAGTCAGAATACATACATACATACATATATATATATATATATATATATATTTATATATATATTCACCCCCCTGTGTTTCAGTCATTCTTTGTAAAACTCTGTTAATGCTGATCTTTAAAAAAGTCAGGCTCGTGTTTCAAACAGTCGGGCTCGTGTTTTTGTTATTTTTGTTTGTAGTCCTTTAGTATCTACCATGCTGTTAATATTTTTTTGAGTTTTTGTGTAACACCAAACCCCTTGTTTATGCAGTTTTGTTCCTCGCTTTGCATTAAACAATTTGGACCTCGTGATTACATCCTGTCTGCCCCAACCTTCAATCATTACACTACTAAAGCTTCTCTGGTTCAGAATGCAGCAGAATCATCAACCAGCTCACTGACGCCAAACGCCTCAATGCTAGAAGTCAGGATCAAATTAGAGCAATACTGGCCTGTCCCACTCGTGAATTTATCATGGCAAACCACCCCCTCCCCCGGCTTGTTACTGGCTTTGGGTGAAGCATCTTCCTCTTGCTGGATTAGTAAAAGGAATCTGAGGCAACATTTCCAAAGTGCTCTGAAGGTCGTGTTGGTCTGGTGACTGCATGAAATGCCTGTAGCTTGCTCCTCGCATCTATGAGTGCAACTCGGACTAGAAAACATATCTATTGACATCGCTGCCTTGGCATTTATAACTAAGCAAACAGTTTAATTCTAAAGAAATGTTACAGATAAAATAAGTCCTTGAAATGTAATTAAAAAGAAAACGTTGGCCTGAATGTACAGGCACAACTGTGCTAGTACTTTGCTGGTTCTGACGCACTTTGCCTGAGCTCTGTCTTTTCTGAGCTACACATATGTGAGCCTGCAATTTGCCCAGCAGTGAAAGGAAAAAGTTTGAAGAATGTATCTTCGAAGAAGTTTTAGAGCAAAGAACTTTCTTCACTGATTTGCTTTAAAAGGCCCGTATCATTAAAACCAAATTTTCCTCACTTTTTTAAATGAGCTAAATATGGCACCTAAACATTAATGTTTAAAAATGTACCACTCACTTTCCAGTCCAAACTGGTCCATATTTGGAAAGGAAGCAGCTTAAACATTCTCTTTTCAATCAACTGGTTTTCTGATGTCAAAAACATGAACTCATTTACATATATCCAGTTCAGCCCACAGCAGGTTAGCTCCGCCCATTCACCCGGAAATTATAAGAAGTGTTTCAGACTGGACTGCTTTTAGATACATAAACATCATGAATAAATAACATTATTGTTGGTTGTGATTATTTTTATGCACGAACATTTAAAAAAATGGCTTCTAAAATCTCAGCACATGGCTTTAGGAATCTAGAAGAAACGTGTTGCTGTTTTTGGCCTCTTTAAAGCTGAAGTCTTCATTAAAATGGCTTGATTTTTTTTTTTTTTTTTTTTACAAAAAGACCATTTACAATACAAAAATATAATTTTAGTAACACTGAACCACTGAACCAACATCGGACTGGAAACCTCAAATGTTGGCATGCTGATTTTGTTAGCAAGTGGCCATACACAGCTGTGGTAAAAGCATTTAACACGGTTAGGACATGTTTTGCTCATTTTTGGCACAGCATGTGGAGCTAGTGAAGCACCTGCTCTTTTGTAAAGTAGGGAACAAATAAACACTTTTGTTCATCATTTTTAACACAAAATTCTATTTTTATAAATTTCCCCCAAGACGAAATTTGAGAACAAATATGTCTTGAGCCAGGAACATGGTCAACACAAGCACACAAATGCAAAAGATAATGCCAGACCAGGACACTACAAGCGCGTGGTCAACATGTACTCAGTACTCAAGGGGCCATAGTGGTCAAATCAGAGTGTCTGTAAACAGGATGTGCTGTTAACAGCCTACACGTTGACAGTCGAGTGTGTGCTGCTTTACTTGCTGTGCTGGAATAAAGGGGTGTTTATTCGAGCCATCCAGCTCTGCAAGAGACATGCTATGAAAGCTGATTGGACAAAAACACATCAGCGGGGCAAGTCAGCTTGGCCGAGCTGGGCTGTCGCTATAGCGCCCTTTGCTGCCATGTTTAGAATGTTTCTTACGCTTGCCTTGCATTATGAACTGGATAGTCCCTTACAAAAAACATGAATAAGATGTGTATTTTTTACACATTCATGTTATTTTTTTTTACATATAACTGAAAAACATATAATCACAAGGAAACACATGTGATCTCATGAATAAAAATGTGTGATCACGTGAAAGAAATGTGTGATTAATTGTGAAGAAGCGCGATCGCATGTGAAAAAACAAGATCACTTGAAGAAGTGTGTTTACATGTGAACAAACGTGATCTCGTGAAACGAACGTTATCACATGAAAAAAAACGTGATCATGTGAAAACACGTGTTTCCCTGTGAAAAAAATGTGTGATCACGTGAAGAAAAGTGTGTTTACCTGTGAAAAAACGTGTGGTCACACGAAGAAATGTGTGTTTACCTGTGAAAAATTGTGTGGTCACACGAAGAAGCGTGCAGGCTTTTCTCCTGACCTTTTGATTTGACCAGCCATCGTTAACTAGGTAGAATTTTTGAACATTATAAAGCCATCAGCTAGCAGCTGGCAGGAATGAATAGTGTATCTTAGCTTAGCGTAGCTTAGCTTAACGCTTAGGTGTTTACGTGTTAGCACAGCATGAATTCTTTTCCTACTTTCGTAGAACTGGTCAGCGGTCACAGTGAACGTGTACTGTGAAAAGAGACCTTTTTCCTTTAGATGCCTTATTATGCCATACTGACTAATATGCAGCTAATTACTCAGTTAAGTTTTTGGGGTAAACCTGATGATAATCTACTGTGTGTGGGTGAACTGTATTATGTGGCTCCATACAGCAATGGTTCCCACTTCTGTCCTGTTAGCAGCGAGTAATCTAGTCCTTTCTGTGCCCCTCAGCTCTTTTCATATGCTCTAATTGGCCTGAACGTGAAGCTATGGGCCTAACGTGATGGGGTGGGCACAGGGAAGGGTTGGGGGATGGCTAATTCAGAAGACAGGCTAGGAGGGGGGTCCGAGAGTTCACCCCCCCATTTTGTACCATCCTGTCCCAATGTGGGAAGCGGCTTGAGGCTCTTTATGGCACTGAAGGGTGTCCTGGTGGGGTTTTGAGTGCTGGGGTCAGATGTGTCTTTGCTGCGCCTCGTGGTAGGGTGGGAAAGAGGGCCTTCGGTGGGGTGTCTGGCTAAATGCCTGCTTTAAACACTTGATTCATGTGCTCTGATTGCAGGCCAGGGTAACTGTGAGTTGTGTGTGTGGTGTGTGTGTGTGTGTGTGTGTGGATGAGCAGATGCATGCAAGTGTTTGTGTGGTGTGTGTGTGTGTGTGTGTGCTTGTGTCCCTGTGTATTTGCATAATAGATGGAACTACGGCTCATTGATATTCTGTCTTCACTTCTATTCAGTACTCCATAAAATGCTCTAGTTCTATAAAGAACCATTCTTGCCTGAAGTCTAGGTACCAGAACACACACATACACACACACACACACACAAAATTTTATATTAGAACTGGAACTGATGATTGTTTCCACAATCGATTAATTGGTTGAATATGGTTTAAATTATTTAATATACTTATCATATTAAATTATATTAAATTGTTTATTTAAAAATATATTAAAATGCATTATTTCTCCTTTCACACATAATGACCAAACTTTCCTTTAAAATTTTGCGAAAAGAAATAAAACAAAAATACACCGAAAAGGTTAATATCTGTAATATCCTGCCCTGCTCCTTTTTTAGTCTCTTTTTTTCTTCTCCTTTTCATGCTTCTATTATGTCTGGCCAGGTGCTTTTGTTCTTGTTTTGGTATCCTTGCCCTGCCCTTATGTCTTGCTCCTAACCTGATATTAGTTTTTACCCCCTCCTGTGTGATCTTGTCCAGCTGTTCCCTGTTGTAGTGTGTGTATGTATCTCTCAGTTTGAACTGGTGTTTGTGAAGTCTCTGTGTTTTATCCTTGAGCTCTGAGCTGTGTTCCTTCTTTGGTTTATTCCTGGTCTGACGCTTGTCCTGTCACATTATAGAATTGCCTCGGACATGACCTCTGCTTGCCATTGTGATGATGAGGTGTGGATCTGCTGTAATAAAACTACTGCGCACCTGCAGCCTCCCTCTCAGCCCCCTACATTACACGATCAACAGGTTTTCCACATTTCTGCTCTCAAAAATGTTATTTTCTGTGAAAGGTGCACAAAGAATAAAAGAACATATAAACAAATCTTACCCAGCAGTCAGACGTGTCAAGCAAAATCCAGGAACATGTTACTGAAACCTTGCTACATAACAATCATCTGAATCAGTGTCCAGTTAGCGCTATTAGTAAATTCATTGATGAGAATAACACTGTATAGAATTGGTAAGAATCCAATAGTGTACTTATTGCACTATATGAGTTTTTTTTTTTTTGTTAAATGCCTTTTTTTAATGACTATTTAATATGTAACCATGCACCAGCGAGTAGGGAAAAATAATATTAGAGAATAGCATGTTTCACTGCCCCACCTATTGTTTAAAAAAGCTCAGCTAGTTCAGAGACTCATTCACTCATTCATTTTCTGTAACCGCTTAATCCTTACTAGATATCCGGAGCCTATCCTGGGGTCAATGGGTGCGAGGCAGGGACTCACCCTGGGCACACACACCATTTTAGTTCAGAGACCCTCCCTGATATTGCATTTATCTCAGAAATATGTCATGGTATGGAAGGAAATTGCATGACCGGTATGCAGTTTTCAGTAATTACCAAAACTGGTCCACGAAAAGACAACCGGTGAACTGGCGACCAGGGCATGGTTGCCCAAGGCTCACTGATGCTCGTGAGGAGCAAAAGTTAGTCCGACTGGTCTGATTTCACAGAAGAGATTCTGTAGAACAAACTGGTGAAAAGGTTAATGCCAGCTATGATGGAAAGGTGTCAAGCACACACAAAGCATCACAGCATCACATAGCCGCAGACTAGTCAGGGTGCCCATGTTGACCCCTGTCCACCACTGAAAAATGCCTATAAGGGGCACGTGAGCATCAGAACTGGACCTTGGAGCATTGGAGGAAGGTGCCCTGGTCTGATGAATCACATTTTCTTTTACATCACACGGACAGGTGAGTGCGTTTGTGTCACTTATCTGGGGAGGAGATGGCACCAGGATGCACTATCGGAAGAAGGCAAGGCGGCAGAGGCAGTGTGATGCTCTGGGCAATGTTCAGCCCTGTTTCAGAAAATTCACCTTGTTGTTCTGCTGCAGCTCAACATTAAAGATTAATGTTGAGGGAGAATAGAGAGCTGACAGATGGCCAAGAAGAGTGAGATTAAGTGAAATCAGCACTGATAGTGGGTCCATTTAGAGCTTTAACGCTTGAAGCCATTCTAACATTTAAATACAGCATTCAAACTTCTCTCTCTTTTTCGACCAGCTTAGTGTTACGCTGCTTTCTATGTACCCGGCTCCGTCTTTCAGCATTTTAACAATAAACTACAAGCATGGTATGAACCTTATTTAATTATGCCACACATTTCATCAAACTGGGCAGGATTAAATCGCATAGAGACATTTCTGCTCCTGAAGATTGTCATTGTTAACGTACTGTAAATGGTGCTATTGTATCTGTTTGGGTCTGGGTGCATGAGAGAAGGAGAGGGATGGAGATGGGGAGGTGGTGACTGCATACTGTAGAGCCAGCCAGACCCCCTGTAGAGCAAAAAAGAGGAGGGGTAGTGAAAGTGGGGTAGCCATCCCTACACACACACACACACACACACACACACGCACACACACACATTCTCAAAAGTAAATTTAACGCCCACAAGACGCAAGACCCCCTGCTCTAAGCCTCTAAGTGAGATCATCCACCATCCCGGGTAAATGTTCAGTTGTCTTCAGTGCCTCCAATAAGACAAAAGGGTGATTAGTCTCTTTGATTAACGATTAGTGCCAGGCAGACAGCAGGCTGTGTTTTGAGAATAGCAAAGTGCTCTCCGGGCTCTGGCTCCTCCCTCGATCTGTCTGTCCAAAGAGCTGCGTCGCCCTGAAGCCTGCTGTAGGCCAGTGTTTCCATTATATTTCAATTATTCATCAGTATTTAGGTATATACCTAATTTCATGTCACATGGCCATTAAAAAAGAACAATAAATGGAATGCTGTTATCTTATAAACAGTTCGAGTTTTCCATTGCTAGGCTTGGACAAAAAAGGTCAACCACTGTTTAGAACCGTGATGTCTTCTCTGTAGAAAAGCTCTAGCACCAGAAATAGTGCTGGAAATAAACTAGTTTTATAGATCATCCAATGTGCCCTATAATGAATATGAATAATTGAGGGAAATATTATGTATATGGAATTATACTAGATGAAAAAAGATTTTTTAAAGTCAAAAAACATCATAAATGTGGTGTTTAGTAGTGTTGCTATGTGCTAGTTAGCCTAGTCTTGCTAAACATGGTCATCAGTCAGTTACAATATGCCCACTACTTCAGAGTAGACTAGCAGTTCTCAGACTTTTTCAGTTTAAGGCCCTCTTTGTGCATCGTAAGTGCCAGTTACACCCCCTTCAAACTGCCCACAGACCCCCACCCTCCAGAACTTCCATTTTGCTAGTCTTCTTTCCAGCTATCATTGACTTCTCAGATCTCTCTCTCTCACACACACACATTCTGTCTATCTATGTTTCTATGTATCTGTTTATCTACACACACACACACACACTTTTATCTCTCTCACTCTATATATATATATATATGTATACTTGAACTTTGCAGTTACACCCTTCGGGGGTCAATGATTTTTAAGTACAAGAATCAAAATATCTGTATATTAAAATTAGTAGTGAAGTAGAATTGGGATATACACACAAAATTGGTGTTCACAAATTCCCAGAAATCTGTGAGGGGCTCAGATTCCCCAAATTTTTCATTTATGCTATTAAAAGACCTTCTATCTCAAAATTCAAGCCTCTTTGTACATACAAAATGGTAACTTTACAGAAGAAGTAAAAAAATAAATATTCATTTCTGCTGTGACAAGAGCTTGTGTTTAAGTTGAAGAAAGTGGATGAAGATTTTTCCCAAGTAATTTCAGACCATATCTGTTGGTCCATTCATCATTATGTTTTAATACCACATTAAAAGCAGCAGATGTTTTCAGATTATGTCAGAAAAAAGGAAAACAGTAGAATAATAGGATATAAAATCCGCAAAAAAGTGTATTCAGCCGTCCAGCCTTTCAGAGCTGATCTTTTCTGTTTAAGAAGGATTGCAGAAATCAATTTTTTTTTCTAAAGAATGTTTGCAAAGAGGTCTTGAATTTCAGCCGAAGCCACTCATAAGGATAGATACAGCGAAGGATCAATAGGCTTACATTTTGCTGTTAACTCAGAAAGAGTTTCTTGTCTGTCTTTTTCTCTCAAGAGCAGTAGGCCTCATAACAAGAGCACACTCTTATTGGCTTCTTCAAGATGGTGAAGACCTATCGTTTTTTTCATTTTTATGAAACTTTGACCACTTCAGAAACTCGCCTTCAGAAACGGCCTTAATTACACTCTCGTCTTTAGATGGGGTCTGAATTGCAGTATAATAAGGCACATAGTTGTAGCCACTTTGGTTAAGGGTTATATACAATACACAGTCCTATTTTCCAAAACTATCATGGAATATGTTATTGGGGTCTCCTGATTCTCCTTAAAGATGATGTCACGATGGTTTCTTGCAGGATCACCAGCCTCATCAAGGGGGTATTAACTGCAGTAGTACCTAAACTGTACTGCGATGGCACGGAACTTGCAGCACGCTTCGATTTTCCAGTGTATCTCAGCCCGGTAACGGAGTTTCTGACACGTCAGCAGCGAAATTCTCTCCCCACAGTTCATGGCCGGTCGTAGACCAAAAACCGCGTCCAGTTTTTCTCTCAGAGCCGATTTTGATGAGGTCTTTTATTATTTCTAGTCTTGTTTGAGTTTTTATTTTTTTCTCTGCATTCTTTACTCATGTAATGGAAACCTAATCCAGCTAACTTGTTAGTGACGTCCGGGGTTCGCCTTCGCATTTCTCACAATGTAATGTTAAAGAGAAATTTGTTTGCGTCATAGAAAACTCCCACTGCAATTTATCTTCAGCCCAAAAACGACAGTAGGGCTCGTACTTTGTGGACTTCACAATTGTTAGTTTGGATCTCAGTTGTTGTTTTTTTGCATGGACAGTAAAAAAGCAATGGCCTCTTTCCATGTTATGATGACAACAATTCGACCAATCAGAAAGCAGTGATGCAGACAGCTCAGCTGCTGCCCATCGGGTACGGGTCGGGTGCAGCTTGCTTTAGTTGTAATGGACAAACATTTGATTGTGGTACGGTACAGTTACTTGTGCCAGTAGAAAAGTGGCATACACGTCAGAGATGGCCGCCTCAATAAACTTGCAACTCGAAGTCCAATACACACACACACATGCATGCGATGTTTACTCCCAATTCTGAACAATTTTGCACAAAGTCCACTGTCCTCTCCACCTCATCACCCTTTATCAGGCATCGCTGTGGGCGGTCTGCAGCTGATGCATTCACTGAAGGTCAGTGAAGCTTGCCAAGTACTTTTTATTTGTCATATCTACCTCCCATTTTCTGAAGGTCACCTCGTCAGAAAGTTTTCAAAATACTTTGCTAACATCTGCAGATTTCACTAATCTGCAGATTTTTTTCTTCTCAGATTAATGTAAAAGGAGGTGATATCCTTGAAGAAGGCCCTTTAGGCATATTTGGCTTGATTTCTTCATAAAGTTCGGACAAGTTTGAATCAGTGCTGCTTAGTCTGACAGCCACATAGATGTATAGAATGTCCTTAATTCACTTAGTTGAGGTTATCAGTGTAATGGCAGTAACTCAAAATAATCAATCCATTCCAAGTTACTTCTCTCAAAAAATGTAATGAGATTTCTTCCTGTAAAAGTGACCTCATTACTTCTGTGTCTCCAAAAGCCACTCAGGCCAACTGGGAAAGAAGGGAAGGGAAGAACCCTTAAAAATGGTTGTCTTTATCTATCAGATTCCTTTTAGATTAGATTGTGTGCTAAGTTTATGCTCATGCCATACTGTTTGTATACACAATCAAAGTCAGCTGAAGCTGGCAGCACATGCACAAAGTACGTACACAGACAGTGGTGGAGGAAGTACTGAAGTTTAGTACTTAAGTAAAAGTACAAATATCCTGCAAAATATGTACTCAAGTAAAA
>JBBPCZ010071339.1:0-12007 GCA_037974445.1 Brycinus macrolepidotus | reverse complement strand
GTGTGTGTGTGTGTGTGTGTGTGTGTGTGTGTGTGTGTGTGTGTGTGTGTGTGTGCGTGCGTGTGTGTGTGTGTGTGCGTGTGTGTGTGTGTGCGTGTGTGTGTGTGTGTGTGTGTGTGTGTGTGTGTGTATGTGTGTGTACCGCGTCATAACAAAACCCGGTTATATGATGAATGGACTGATACAAATGGTCCAAAATTACTTTGCCATTAAAAGTTTACCATTAAAATCATATTAAATTTTAAAGTTACCATTTCAGAGATACTAGGTCTTATAATGCAACTATGCCATATAATACACATAACTGATCACATCTACCGGTATAAAAACGAATGTTTATATACCATTAAATTTTAAAGTTACCAAATACTCGGTTTTATAATGACAATTGTACCATATAATACACATAGTATCATGTACAAATGTATGTATACGTGATTATGGTTCATGTTTTCCTCATCCTCATGTTTTAGTCGCTTTCTCCTTGGCTGGACAGTTGGATAGTGTAATGCCTCCGATCAGAATTTTTTTTCACTCTTTTCACGCTCTGAATCTCTCTGCCATGAGACAAACATCTTCCTCATTAATATTCAAGTCCTGGCTCTAAAAGTTAAAGTCATCTCGAAAATGCCAGCATGTGGTCGAGTTAAAAGCAGCTCAAGTTCTCCCACTCAACACAGCAGGAGCTGGTGAAGACTTACCAGCGGACAGAAGGTCAGCCTGTTGTCAAAGTTCATCACCTTGGTAACAGGTTGGACTCATTAAAGTACTTCTTGTCTCCTCTGGTTGTCTTGTTAGCGTCTGGCTGCTATTATGGCTGAGGCAGATCACACATACCTATTGTTCTATGTTATCTTTGTTAATGTATATGTTCACTAATTTATATAGTAAATAGTCATTTATGTAGCACCTTTCTTGAACTCAGTGACACTTTAAAATAAAAAAATTAACACACACATACACATGCACACAGTTCCCCAGCTGTCAGGGAGAAAAAAGTCTCCAGACTGTGATGTGTAGTCCGCTCATAGTCTGGTTAAGCTCTGCTTCCATGGTGCAAAGTCTCCGGCTCTCAACCCAGTTACACTCTGCCACCATGGTGTAAATTCTCCAAATCACAGTTTAGTCAAACTCCCCTATCATAGTGCAACATCTCTAGCTTGCAGCTCAAACTCCCCTCACACAGTGGACATTCCTCTTCTCGCAACTCAAACTTCCCTATCACGCTGCAAACCCCCCCTATTATAGGCCAAAATCCCAGACTTACAGTCCAGACAAACTTCCCTATTATGCTGCAAAATCACTGAACTGCAGTCCAGACATATACAGGACAAAGTTCCCGACTCGCAGTCCAGGCAAACTCCCCCTATCACAGGCCAAAGTCCCTGACTCGCAGTCCAGGCAAAGTCCAGGCAAACTCCCATATCACAGGCCAAAGTCCCTGACTCGCAGTCCAGGCAAAGTCCAGGCAAACTCCCATATAACAGGCCAAAGTCCCTGACTCGCAGTCCAGGCAAAGTCCAGGCTAACTCCCCTATCACAGGCCAAAATCCCTTCGACTTGCAGTCCAGACAAACTCCCCTGTCACTCTGTAAAGTCCCCAACTCACAGTCCAGGCAAAGTCCCTGACATGCAGTCCAGGCAAACTTCCCTATCACAGGCCAAAGTTCCCGACTCCCAGTTCAGGCAAACTCCCCTATCACGTTGCAAAGACAAACTCCCTTATCATGGTTCAGAGACTCCGACTTGCAGTCCAGACATACTCACCTTTCACACTGTAGATTCCCAGACTAGCAGTCCATTCAAACTCCCCTATCACAGGCCAAATTCCCCAACTGGCATTATAAACAAACTCCCGTATCACAGCCCAAAGTCCTCAACTCAAAGTCCAGGCAATCTCCCTTATCATGGTACAGAGTCTTCGACTTGCAGTCTAGACAAACTCCTCTATCACAGGCCCGACTTGCAATTAGAAAAACTCCTCTATCACAGTCCAAAGCCAAAGTCTCGTAGTGCATACAAACTCCCTTTTCATTGTACAAAGTCCCTGACTCACAGTCCAGACAAACACAGGCCAAAGTCCCCAACTTGCAATCCAGACAATGTCCAGACGAACTACCAATTTCAGAAAAAAATCTCCCCATCACTCTGCAAGCAAACTCCCATATCACAGTCCAAAGTCCCCAGCTCGCAGTCCAGGCAGACTCCCTTTTCACAGTACAACGTCTGCGACCCAGTCATGGTGATCATGGTGCAAAGTCCCCAGCTCACAGCCAAGTCAAATTCTGCTACAACTGTGAATAATATCCTGACCTGTTCATCTTCGAGGCTTAACAATCGTCCAGACAAAACAATCAATCACTAACATACCAAAATATACAGTGTCCACACACCAGACATGACACTCTCTCAGAAACTATGTATATATGTCACCTTGTTAACAAAAAGCATTAAACAAAGTTAAAGTTAGAATTAGCATTGTGATCCTCACAGTTGTGTTGGTATTATATTAAGCTGTTAATTCAGAAATGCATGAACTTTATAACCTAAACAAATATCCTTTTTAAAGCAAGAGCGGCGCAAAGACTTTGCAGTCTAGCTGAACTAAGCTTCTGTCCTCGGCCATCCTCCAGCAGGCCAGCTTTGTTTGAGTTAATCCCACTCAGTTACCAACATCATCAGCCTTGCTCTTTAAAGCAGGATCAAAGCTGTTGAACAGTAAGGGTCATCTCAGACTATTCCTGAACATTTCAGACCGACCTCAAATGACTTTCAGTACACAAGTGTCATAGACATCCATGATGGCAGTTAATTGGTCATTGTAACTGCTGGAGCCGGACTTCTCTGCTTATTGCTATTACACTTAGTTTTGGTCACTTTCCAGTTTCTGTGCTGCCCGTTCAGAATATTTCCCTTTATGAGAAGAAATAATTTACAACAGAACAGTTCATGACAGTAACCAGTTCTCAGTGACATTTTAATTTGACCAAAAGTAGTTCTAAACGAAACACTTAACACAAAAATGTTATTACTAGCAGTGAATGAAATGTAAAGGGGACCTATTAAAGTTGATCTAATTTGCATTGTTCCAACTGACAACCACTCTGTGACCTCTGTTTGGGTTTATTTTGTCTTGTGATGATTAATGCATGCAGTCTTTAGCCCAAACACTTTAAAGAATTAGAAGTAAGAAAACAATATTTAAAAAAAGAGAAGAGTTCTCCATAAAACAGTAAAAACTAATCACCTGCCTCACTAAACCTTGCGGGGGCAAGTTTGGAGCGAACCGTTACCTGGGCAACAAGCAATTAAAGAGCGCTTTGTCTAAGTAAGTGTATCTCGTTAATCCCTTAGCACTGAAAATTACCCTCAGCCAGAAGCCGCACATGGAAAAATAGATAAATAAATAAATAAAGTGACTAAAAGCACAGTCTCTCAACACAGTGACTCAGAAATGGAAGAAGAAAAGGGAGCGGATCTGATATGTTAGCTCCCTTTATTTTCCTTTTTTTTTTTCTTGTTTTTAAACCTGTTGGAACCAAAACTGAGGCACATTTTAACTTTTATATTTTCTATAAAAATAAAAAAAGAAGACTCTAACAGATTCAAGATTTTAAAGATTCTGGATAATGTTTGGATATTTTACATTGTAGGTTCTAAAGAAATCTCACATGTTCTACATTGAGGATTGTAACAAATCCTACCCTACAGTGTTGTTTCTGAAGAGCGTTGGAAGATTCCACTTTGTTTATTCTGTAGAGTCTGAAGAATGCTGAAAGATTGAACTTTACCGATTCTGAAGAATATCGAAGGATTCCACTTTGTAGATTCAGAAGACTCTGAAGAATATTAGAAGATTCTTTGCTGTAGAAATGAGAAAATTACTTTCCTGTTCTGTAAGATTAATTGTCCCTTTGTCTGGCTGGAGCAGCGGTGTATAAACCTTCGTATAAACCTATGACTGATTAACCTGATTTAATAGACCATCTAATTTGGCCTTTCTTTGCCCTTCGAAGGTCATAGCCATCCTGTGATCAATTTTCTCAGAGGAACAACTACACTAATGTTAGGAAATGCTGAGGAGGAGAATACCAGAGCCACTAACCTGGGTATCTGAGACTGAAATGGTGCTCCTGTAATGGTGTTTCTGAAGAAACATTAAAATTGAATACGTTTTCACAAGTAGTGGTTGCATTAGAGTAAATAATTTAGAGTAGTCTGAGTCTCAGTGTATGAATTAAAACCACGTCTGCATGCTGCAGCCTTGCACATGAGGTTGGGCCGGTCGTGCAGGCCATGCTGTCTGCTAAACTACCCAGCAGTTGCTAAGTTAAATGGGCGTAGTGGGGTATTTGGAAGCATTTTCATTTGGCTTGCTGTGCTGTCTGTGCTAGACTAGTGACCAAGTCAATTATTAGTCTGTTTACCAGCAATGTTGTAGGTTTGTAGAGTCTGGGAGGTGTCTGTACGTCAGACTGAAAACAAGTATAACTTTTCCTTCAATGAAGCACAGTCTATTTTATCTTGACTAAGAAGAGTTGTTCATGTCCAGTACTTGTAATGTAGTTGGCTCCATAGTCTATGGTATCCATAACAAGATATGCATTTATATATGATTGTCTTTCATTTTCTGATTTTAGATTAGCGTAATGTCTGCAGAGATATGAGAAGAAGATACTGGAGGCTGATTGAATATAGAGCTATGAAGAGGAGAGGTTATGAGAGGTCAAAGCTATTTTTCTTTTTTTGATAACCTTTCTCTGACAGTCCTACAACTACACAGACAAATACTTTTTTTTGCCATTTCCAAGAGGTGCGCCGAGTGTACGTTCCGAGTGTATATGAGTGTGTATGCGTGATGCAGATGGAGCCGGAGGAGGGAGATGAGAATGAAAGGGCACGGCTGTAAACCGTAATCCCACTCGGCACTGGTAGAACTGTAGAGCTTTACAAGCATCACTTCTGGAAATGAGGAGGCTTTAAACACAACTCGCACACACACACTCTCTATTTCTCTCTCACACACTCTCAATATCGTTCTATCCAACCCTCCCCCCCCCCCCAACCATCTCCTCCTCAATTTCTGTCTTTCTTCATGCCATCTTCTGTTCTTTCACCTTGTATGTCACTGTCTATTCTCTCTCTCTCTGTCATTGATGGAAAGAGCAGTTATTGGAAGTATTAAAGTCAATAAAACTTTCTATTTTTTCGCTAAAGGAATAAAAACACTACAAAAAATAATTACATTCTTGCACTTAATTGAACTTTCATGTTTCTTTCTCACATACTCTCTATCTTCCTATCCAACCCACCCCAACCTGCTCTTCTTCAGTTTCCATCTTTCTTATAGCCATCTTCTGTTCTTTCACCTTCTATGTCTTTCTGTCACTGTCTATTCTCTCTCTCTCTCTCGCTCGCTTTAAAAGGTGTGATGATTTCATTGAGGGAAAAAGCAGTTATTGGAAATATTCAAAAAAATCAATAGAACATTGTTTCTATTTTGTTGCTGAAGGAATAAAAACACTACAAAGATTAATTACGTTCTTGCACTTAATTGAACTTTCATGTTTCTAAATTTGGATCTCATGCATCTCGCTTATGTAACGAGTTTGACCCAGGCATAACCCTTAATGTCATCACACAAGTAGTTTACAAAACAACCCCCCATCAGAAATATATCATTAACAAAACAGTGTTACCTAAATATTGTAGCCCACACAGCTCAAAATGACTTCTCCAGTTTCTATTCACTAAACCATGTTCCAACCTGTTACATTACAGCTATTAAGTTCTTCAGTTTCCTTTTTAAATCCAGTCTCTGAGGTCTGACTACTCCTCAGCCGCTCCTTGTTCTGGTGGCAGGCGGTGAGTGATCGGGTGACGAGTGTGGCTTTGGAGGAAACTGGTGCGGAGGTGGACAGGAGGTGTTGTTGCAAAGGAACCTCTGAAGTCTCTCCCGCACGGTTGACTGTTGTGTTGTCACCATCGTTTTGCATATGTATGAGGCACTTTGTGTTCCTACGCACTATTCTGTGTGGCCCTTGAATAAGACCTTGGAGCAGCATGGGATCACAGAATAGTCCGTTCTGCTTTTGTGTCGGTCTGTTCCTGGTGGGAGTGAGTTCAGGTAACGCGTGCGGTGTCTTTTGTTGAACACTGCAGCATTTCAGTTTCCTTTTGTTTCCTTTGCCTTTTCCTTTGAAGGCATCTCTCCCCTGTTGAGGAGCTCTAAAAGCACTGAAGGAAGCTGAGGAATTGTCATCTTGAGTCCATGTCCCATCAGTAGCTGTGTAGTCACTGGCTATAGGCAAACAGTGACAAGTAGTGGTCTTTTGCTAGTTTGAGCATAGTTTTCACTGTTCTTTGATGCAGGTTATGCATTGCAAAACAAGCTGTCCACAAACTCAGGCCGCCAAACCATTTCTCTGGCACATTTTACTACTCCCTCATACACTTTTTCCAGGACACTGTTTAACATTGCTGAGGGTATAACCAGTCTGGAGTCTTTGAGTAGGAGTCCATCCTGCACGATAAGCATTGTTCTATTTTTCTCTCTGGCCAGTACTGTCTGACAAGTGCTGTAATCTGGTCTTCCAGTCTGGCCCATAGTCATGACTTGAGAGCAGGTGGCTTTGAATTTTTTTGAGTTCTGCAAGGTAAGCTACACTGGCAGGTAAGTTACTCATGATGCTGTCTGCATAGATATCTTCCACTAGGTTTGCCGCTACTCTGCTGGTTATGTCTCTGTTGTTTACAGGTGCACATGTCAGTGTGTGAGATGTAAGCAATGTACCTGCTGGGAACATGGTGGCTTATGTAGGAGGATGTCATAAGTCTCATATGGAATCTTTGAATCCATGGAGGTAGTTCAGACAGAGCCTGAACCCCCAACAGACTGACCAGAGCTTAAAATGCTGTACAGTGGTTGAGTCCTTGAACCTTTCACATCCCCTTGTCAAGCCATGGGCTTCTCCTTTGGTCTTTTTCTAGAGATGTACAAAACTGGCCTTCATTCATCCTCTTCTTTTTTCAGGAGGACTGTCTCCAGTCCATATAATGATATAATGATGCCCCAACCAGCAGTTTTAGCTCCTTTTTGGGGTCAAACAGGTCAAAACAAGAGGGGAGTTCCAGTTTCACGTAATCAAAGGTTTTCTGGTGACCACTGCTCCACCATTCCTTTAAATTTGAGGGCCAGTTTCTTGATGGCTTCTCTTTCTCAATGAGAAATAAACCACACCTACGCAATTCACTGAGATTGGAATCTCATATCCAGCACAGTGCTCATCTTCTCCAGGCTGGGTTTCTCACTACTGGCGAATTTCGGTTAAGATTGCACTTTTCCATTTTCATTGTGATTCCTGCTTTCTGGGGTTTCGGCAGTCTTTTGTTGAGTCCTTCCTGTAACATGCCCCATATTAGGACATCATCAGTGTGGCACACTGCACCTGTAAGTCCCTCCAGGACGTGTGGCATACGGTGCTGGAAATGTTCAGGCACCAATGTAATCCCGAATGGTAGTCTATTAAAATAATAGCATCCAAATGGTGTAATGTAGGTAGTGTATTTAGCAGATTCCCCCTGACAATGGGACCTGCCAGAAGCACACATTGGCATTGAGTTTGCTGAACACCCATGCTCCTGCTAACATACCTAATTTCTGCTCCTCCGAGGGCAGAACAAATTTATTTTTACACGCCTCATTTAGTTTGGTGAGGTGTAGGCAGATTTGTATTACATTGTTGTTCTTGGGCGCTGGGACCATACTCTCATACCAGTTGGTAGGCTCTTCCACTCTGAATATTATATCAAGACTTCACCAAGTTTCCCTAGTAAGGGGTATAGGAACTCATCTGGTGTTGGCAGGGAGTATGGTGTTGCCCATGGCTTGAGTTTTATGGTTAATGGCTGTTGTACCCCATCAAGACCAGGACATAATGAAATAAAACATTTGATTGTTGATGCTATCCAGTCTTGCTACAATCTCCAGTTTAACTATAGCTGGAATGTCCAGTAGAGTAGTATGCAGATCATGGATGACATATAAGTCCTCCTGAACTGTGCACTTGCCCTTAAGTGATATTTTGGCCACACCATTGACAACAAGAGGACTACCACCTGGACCACAAAGTGGATTGGTCTGATTTCATAGTGTTTTTGTAGATCTTATTTGGAATGACTGACACATTCTCCACAGTGTCAATCTTGAATCTTCCGTTTGGCTTCTGGATCACTACATCCACTGACCATGGATCTGCAAAAGCCTCTACAGACCCCAGGAAGAGACCTCCAGTAAGTGCATCGACTGCTGTATTAACTACTTTAGCTGACCTGCAGACTTTTTGGAAGCGAGACACTATGTTCTTGGCAGGACGCTGCCATTTGAAATGAGCTGTGTATTCAGCAGTGATTACATGCTAGTGGATCTGGCTGATCTGATTTTGCCTGGTCTATGCATGTGCGAATTGTCTTTCTGAGCTTTTATATTTTGTTTTTGAAAGTTATATCAATTTCTTGGGTGTTTGGAATACTTTGAGCATCTTTCTTTAAGTCTGACTGTTTTTTTAACAGCTTCTTCTGGTAAATTTTGCACTGTCATAAACAACATTCTTCTTTGGAACAACATATTTATAAAACCTCTTTACCAGAGTTGTATTTCTGTCTCAGAGCTTTAATTAGATCTTGTCCTTATAATATGTTCTCCATCTCATCTTCCATACAGTAGATGGGGGTGTTTACCTGATTAGTTTTAGACGAGAGATGGAAATTGCTAGCCAGACGGAATCTTCTCCATTTTCTCGGTTCTTCATCTTGGTTCTTCTTCATCTTCTCCATCTTCTCAGTTGGTTGGATAGTGAAAGTGGCAGCTGGCAGTACATGTTGAGGGTCTGGTGCTACAGGTTCCAGATCTTGGTGCTTAGGACTTTACTGTAGTGGAAGCCCTTTTGACCAGAAAAATGATGCATTTAAACTCATGACAGAATTTAATCATTGTCTACAGCAGGAAAAGTATGATTCTTACTCATTCTTACAGTTTTCCCACCTATATACAAGCCATATATGAGCAACTGGTTTATTTTTGGACCATGATGTAAAATGGTGGTTAGCTGAGATACTGGGCCATATGATCTCTTATTCTATACATCCCGTACAACTTGTTGCCAGGAATAAATCAACTGACAGACAGAACTGTGTTGATCCAATATATTTTATTCAAGTATGTATACTCTGTTTTGTATAATATTTCTATCAAATAAATTAAATGCATGACTTATTTCAGTATATGTTAAAAGAAAACACACACAATTTGTCATAAACATGAAGTTCTTGATGGAACTGTGTCATTTATTTTATTTGATAAAGCCAAACTTGTAGGAAAAGGCATCATTACATAAAGCACTTTTACTGCTGTGAGTCACTTTGATGGAAACGAGTTGCCGGCAGCCAAAATTGTGATTTTATTTTATTTTTTATCACTTTCAAAATGTGCATAAAGTTAATGGAATCCTACCTACTGCCTCTGTCTAATTCTTTCTCTGTCTCTCTGTCGCTCTCTCTCTACATTCCCTCATTACCTCTCTATTCATTCAGATCAGTGCACTGTCCTCCTCTTCTCCTCTGTCTCTGACCTCTTTTGACCTGTCTAATGATGGTATGTCTCTCACATTCCTGACGAACAAAAAGCACGTCCACAGATTAAGAGCAGACTGCTAGGGCAAGTGTACCAATTTGATTTAATGGTCTTTTATATTAGTTTTTTTTTTTTTTTTTTGCCCTCTGCAGTTGCTCTTAAAAGTGTATTCAGTGGTGCCACCGTCAGCTCCGGGGCACAATAAACGTTTAGCTGGTCTTTTCAGGTAGTGACTGGATAATATGGACTATGCTCGAGCCACTGGCAGCGATGGGTCATAGAAGAAGTGCCGGTTTCTGCCATGCTCCGCTTCTTGTTTTATTTGACAAGATTACTTTACTTTAATTGGTAAATTTTACATGTGAGTAACTTTAATTGCTTCAGCTTTGTGAAGTGTGAATATGGTAACTTTTTTATTTTCCCCACTGTGTGATTTGAGTTAAAAGCACAGGCGCTGGGTAACAGGCCCACTCTAACTGTGTTATTTAACAGAGGGAGGTTTCTTCTAATTAGACCAGCATGCCTTACATGCATGATATTTTTTGAGCTTTGGAAATTCAGAAATCTTAAAGAAATCATAGTTACTTCAGGGCTTTATGTTTCTAAACTTGCAGTTTCTTTTACATACTTCCAGTGGGAGTGGGTGTCGTTGTATGAAATAGGGCGGCACAATACATCGTCTGCTATCGTTATCGCGATAATGGTCTCTGCAATACTGATATCACAATATGTGATATGCAAATGAGCCTCTGACCAATCACAGTGTTTCTGACAGGGTGTCCAATCACAGCTCCAGGTGAGTTACTGGGTGTTCTGATGAATCCAGGTCCACAAAAGTCTAATTATTTTCATTTTTAGCCATTAAAGGTGTTGGCGAACTGGTGCATGAATGGGTGGGGCTAAACTACTGTAGCCAGTATATGGAGATATATTTAAATGTGTTGGTTTTGTGACATCACAAAAACTATGATTTGAAAACAGGCTGTTTTTGTAGGTTATTTGCCATATATGAAAAGTTTGAATCTGGAGAGTAAATGTACCATTTGAAACAATATTTAGAGATCCAGAAAAGTGATGACAGGGGCACTTTAATATCTTGAAAGGCATCACAGTCACAATGTGTAGCAGTAAAATCGCAGTACTGATATTTTGTCCATATCGTGCAGCTCTACGATGAATATACTTAATTGATCCTAGGATCTGTTTACTAAGAAAAGCATTTTGGGAGGACATGCATAGTTAAAAAAAGAAATAAGCAGTATTGACATTTTTATGTACCACAAACACATCTCATAAGAACATGGGGGGTATATGGGAGGAGGTAAACTGCTGTACGCTGAATATGTGGATAAATTTAAATGTGCAATAAGAATAGTGAATTTAAAATGAATTTTAATTATTTTTTCCATGAAACCAGCCAGTTAAACCGTGGACAGTATCAAAGAGGGTCTCTGAGCCAGCAAGGTGTTTTCTCTTGATGATAAGTGGGAGTGGTGGGAGTAGGGAGGTAAAACCTGTCTGCATTGTGACATGATCAAAAATAAAGGGCATACAAAAGTTATCGCACTTAATTCAAACATTCCTGGAAAACAATAATTTTGTCTTCTTTAATGGTGTGGTATGGGGGAACATGGTTCATATAACCAGGGACATGAAATAACAGTACAGATGCATGAGGAACAGAAGCTGATTGTGCATTGTATCACAGAATAGGACTATAAACTGCACATTTAGGTCAGTATCACACAGAATACAGATTTGCACCTGAAACTGTTGTAAAAGGATTTGTGCATCAGACCTAGAGTCTCTCTATGAAAACAAAACTGCAGGCAGATCCTTTTGTCTTTACCAAAACAATAAAATCGGTGCTCTGGTCAATATTCAGTAATCGCCAGCAGAGAGAGACTGAGAGAGAGCGAGAGAGAGAGACAGCATGTAAGCATAGCCTTGGGTAAACCTAAATTCGATATTTCGTGTTTGAGTTATTATTTGTTGGATTTTAAAAGTGTGTTGGATGTGATGTAGTGAAGTTTTGAATTTCTGTCTGACGTCTTCATATATCAGCCTTATTGCAAGGCAAGCATCCCTGTTTTTTGTGACTGTTCTTGTGTGTGTGTGTGTGTGTGTGTGTGTGTGTGTGTGTGTGTTTGTGTGTGTGTGTGTGAGACTCCTCCAAAATGTGGAAAACACTTATCCATCAAATGGCCTCTCAAGTTTTGGTTTCTCCCTGAGCACTAACTGCTCTATCATCCATCTGAATATGGGTTCACTCGCTCTCACTTTATCTATCTCTCTCTCTGTCTCTCTCTCTCTCTCTCTCTCTCTCTCTCTCTCTCTCTCTCTCTCTCTCTCACACACACACACACACACACACAC
>JBBPCZ010071330.1:0-12007 GCA_037974445.1 Brycinus macrolepidotus | reverse complement strand
AGCAACGGCAAGTTAACTTTTATAAATCTGTTTTCTGTTTTTATCTGAACAGGTTCCAGCAGAAACATTTTTCTTTTTTCAGGGAGCAGCAGAAACAGCCTGTGTTCAGTAGAGAGTCCCTGTTAGAGTGAGGTGAAGTGGTCGAGCACGGACAAAGCAACAAACTTTCAAAATAATAGTAATAAAAAAAAAACTGCATTAATGCGTGATAAAAATAATTGTTGGCGTTAAGTAAATAATGCGTTAATGTGATAATGCATTAACTTGCTTATATTGAATATATATACATATAAAATCAGTTTTTGTAAATATGAAAATGGATTAAAAAGTTTCAAAACCCTCCACAAATGTAAAGGTTCTGTGCCAACTGATGTTTTATTTAGACCTAGACCTGTACATCCAATCCAAGAACCAATTAGGAACCTTTCATTCTATGAGTGTAGATGTGTCTAACATGTCTTATCGGTTTGATGGTAAATGAAGCGAAATGAAATGAGCCCTGTTGAATGATTGCTTGGGTTCAGTGAGAAGACCTGAGCTCAGTCTGATTGAAGGAGACAAGTGGGTAGCTCTCAGCGAGTTCGCTCCAGACAGGGGAATTGGTTGCCTCCTGCCTTTTTTTCTCTTTTCTCTCTCCCTCTGTCATCTTCTTTCCTGTCTGGAGAGAAAACAGGTAGCGGCGGGCCGAGCTGGCTCCTTGGTTTCTCGAGTCTAAGTGCAATTTGCCATCTGGGCTCTCTGCTTCATTCACGCACTGGGACCAGCCACGACAGCAGCACCGCAGACCAATCTCAACCATCATCAGCCATCATTAATATGCTGATGATGTTGTTTATCTGGCCAAGCATTGCTGGTGCTAACATTCATTCATCATATTAATTCCGCAGCCTACGGTAAATGGATCTAGCTTTGGGACTCTTACAGTTGGAGATTACTGTGAAATGCAGGGTTGTGTTCTGCCTGGCTTTATGAGGGGAGCTTAATTTCACTGCCTGCCATGAGCAGCTGTAACCTATTCAAAGAGATTGCCCAATTGTTGAAAAAAAAAAAAAGGAAAAAAGAATGGGCGGATCGAAACTGAAGTGTCAGTACTTCCCATTCTGACGTTTTCTTTTGATAATTGCACCTTACGTAAGGTTGATGCCAAGTGTCTTCTTGATCATTTTGATGAAACTAGATGTTTATTTGATGCTAAAAAAAGGACTTGACTCACATATTTAGGTACATTAATAAGGTACAGAGTGATATGCCTGATATTAGATTATTTTTAATAGATTTGCATTCATTTTTAAAACGTCCTTATTTTTAAAGGAATGCAATTTTACAATAAAACGTCAATAGACCAGCATGTATAACTGTACTGACCGTTTTACCAGGTACCTACTATAAAAATAAAGGTTCCTACGTGGTTCTAGGCTCGGACATATAATTCTTAAAAATTTTGTTTTAGGAGAACCTTTATATTATTATGATATTGTGCTGTTTAAAAAAACTGTCATAATTTGAACATACCTTAGGAAAACCATTTTAGTTTCCTAAAGCAGTGGCTCCCAACCATGGTTCTCTGCTCTCAGCACACATAAATCAGCAAATCAGTTGAATAATACACCTTTCCCGGGCTGTAGTGAGTGTCTTAGAGCAGGAAAACACTAAAATTTGCAAGATGGGGGGTGGGGGGCTCTAGGACCAGGGTGAAGGAGCATACTGCACTCCTCCAAAGAATGCTTTTTTGTTACCTTCATTTTTAAGAGCGTGGGTGCACTTTGTGGGAGTACAGTTAATGACTGTAGCCCATCTGTTGCACAGTTTTCCAGCTCCTTCTACCCTGTCCATCAATGAAATGGATTTCAGGACCACTACAGACCAGATATGTTTGGTGGACTACAGAAATGCTTCAGAACTTGCACATGTCTGTTTAGCTGAAAAGCCATCCATGTACGTTGCTCCAAAAGTGAAGGTCAAGCTTTCACCATGCGAGGGGTTTCCTCCAGCCACTCTCAGCACTGCAGTGATACCAACCTCGGTGGTGGCATGCTAGTGTTTATGGCCCTGGTGTGAGTGTAACAGGCACAGCGGTGCACCTGAAAAAGTGGCCAGCGAGGGTAGCCTTGGATCAGCGGGTGTAAAATCGCCAACCGCGTGTCAAAATTTGTGGAAATAATGATGGAGTATGGGAATTCTGGTTGCGTAACAGGTTGTGTGTGAAGCGAAATACTGTGCTTAGTCCCCTGTATCATATTTGAGTTACCATCATCTGTCTAAGTGCTCATTAGGAAAATACAGGCTGCTGCGCTCAGCACTGACTCTGCATATCAGTGCTTGATAAACAGGCTTGTCTCTGTATGCGCATGCATGCATGAGTTCATAGCGAGTGTACTATATGTCCTCTAGTTAAAGTAAAAAAAAGCAATGCACCAACCGTCCCTCTTAATTAGGAAAGAAAGTAAATGACGGTCGAACACTGAGGCTGATGTTAGTCTGCTGGAGATGTTAGATGTTAGAACTTACACAATGTATCAACTAACTGGGTGGACTTTGTCTGGAGCCACAGACCTCCAGTGAAATTGGCTCGTTTGTCTCAGATATACCCTGAGCACTAATGAATTTGTCCTCTACAGCAGAGAGGGCCTGAGCCAGATGTTCAGCTGGGTGCTCATGGTGCAGACAGATGTTGACTCGTACCTCCGGAGGTGTTGTTGCCAATCAGATGCCTTGCTTAAAGTCAGCCCCTCTCCTTTGTAAATCGTGCGTGCACCAAGTCGATTTTGTGAAAAAAGTGATGCTCTGAGTTGCTTTGAGCCAAATCCTAAAGGATTGCTAAACCGTGTGGGTTCATCTCCCACAATGACTAACTTTGTTTTTTGTATTTTTAGCGTTTTAGTATTCTTGATCCAGTCAAAAGCATAAATACACAGTGGCCTAATGTAACACGGCAACCATTTTTCAACCCGAACTCCGTATACTTCCGCACTGTGCCACTGATAGTTGAGAACATGAAGGGCTCTTTCAGATAATAAGCCCTTTACTTATTAAACAACAAATTCCCAGGGAAAAGTGGTCATACATCACATCACACATATCAGTTGGTCTCACTGGTTGCACTTAGGAATGGTCAGCAGCAAACTGGGTCAGTTCGACTGAACTGGAAAGGCAGCAAAACAAAGACCCAAAGCATCAAATCCCAGCCATAATTAGTCAATGGCATTGCCATTTTTGCTGCGTATCATCTGAAAGCTGCAGAGCTCTGCTGGAATTCTAATGTATGGGATTATGATAGTTAATCCATATGATATGATTATGATATCATATGATATCATAATTATGATAGTTAATCCACAACCCATCAGACAATGTACAGACTTGGCAACTTTCAAGTCTCTTCTCAAAACCCATCTCTTCAAATCTGCTTACAGCCTCTAGGCTCTGCTCTTTCACCCACATGCATATGTTCATCCGTTTGTTCTTACTTGTGTTGTTTCCCTATGTAGTTTTAAATACGATTGTTTTAAACTTTTTGATTATATGTAAGTGTTTTTTAATGTAATTTTCCAATTTTATTGTATCTTCAATTCTATGTAAAGCATCTTTGAGTATCTTTAAAAGCGCTCTATAAATAAAATGTATTATTATTATTATTTTTATTAAGATAGTGACTTAGTAAGGCAAAATAATAAGCTGTTACCTATCATATCTTGCAAGAACATGATAATTAAGTCATTCCCACACCTTGCCGAGTTGTGGCCATGCATTAGCTAGATAGATAGACAGAAACTTTATTTATCCCCAAGGGGAAATTCAGATATCCATCATCTCATTCATAAATAAAGTAATTAAAATAGATATACTACTAAAAATAGATAGAATAATAAATAGAATAATTAAATAATGATAAAAAGTAGGATAAAAATAAACACAAATAAATAGAAATAGAAATAAATAAGTAAGTAAGTAAGTAAATAAATAAATAAATAATTAGGATGCCATTCCCATGTCTAAGATGTGGGCACATATTAAAGAGTGTCGCCAGCAGGGTTTCACAGAAAGAATCCTAATGTTGCCATGTTTTCTCTGTAAAGAAGCCAATGGGCAGATGCTAAATTTGGCAAATGTTTGAAATGCGTGACTAAATAACACATTTGAAACTACAGTCATAATAATCTAACAATACAGATCTTAAGATGAAACACACATGAGAATGTTCTACCAAAGCTGTTCTAATTAATGCTACGTTAATGCTAACTTAAGCTGGACAACAGAAGTTTTCGGAGTGAGGTCAAGTCAGTTCAATAAAGTCAATTCAGCGTTCGTATTCAGTATTCACGCCCAGCAGACTGTATTGTCATAGAATTATAGTAGTACATATATGTTGTATAGTATAACTACAACACAGTAATTATAGAATTAACTACTATGTTGATTGATCTAAAGCCAATTTCATGTAAAAGTAAAGAAGTGGTGTTTTCTTACTGTTGATCCGTCAGGAAGTCAGAGTTAAGAACACTGTCCTGACTTTCCAAATGGGAATACATGGCTGAGTGGACGTTTTCATTGATTTTTCCTTAGCTGGAGTTCGGAAATTCCAATTTATGAGCTCTACTCAAAAACAGTATACACTTCTGACTTTGAAATGCTGGATCACACAGTAACAAACAGTTACTTTCACCTTCCCTGCAGATTCTATTCCCATTATTAAAAGAATACGTCGATTTTCAGATTTTATGACTTCATGGGTAGAAGAATTCATTCAGATTTTTCAACAAAAATGTGTTCCACAAGAACATTGATTGACATTCAGTAACTGGCTAATGACATCTATTGTAAGTGTGTTTTGAGTCTACTTTCCTCCGTACAGAGAAATGCATCAAAGACATGTCGGTGGTAATCAGCAGTATGCTACAGATGCACCAGACAAAGATTTTGCTGAAAAATGTTTAAACGAAGATGTCCAGAATGAAAGTTAGATGAAAATCCTTCAAACTGTTGTTTCTTATCATTGAGATAAATTGACTCTGGTCTCTGGAACCGGTTGCTTGTCACTCCAATACTGCTGCGCCACCTCTTCATCGTATCCAGGCCTGAAGATGCACACTCAGATTTAACTAAAATCAAATCTGTGCTCAGGTAGCGCTCTAAAGAGCTGAACACTCTAAAGTCATTTCACTCTAATGCAATTACACCATTGATTTTAAGGCAAAGCGCAGATTCCAATTTCCAATACTTTTCGGAAAGAAAAAGCTTCTGGGCCTGATTATCATGAAACTCCGAGGTGTTTTATCCTTTTCAGAGGAAAGAAAAAATAGCCGGGGGGCCTCACTCGCTCAGGACTGCGCTTTACATTCTGAAGCCATCCAATTCGAACGGAAGCATCCTAAAGGAGGATTTAATGGTGAGCATCATAAAGGGGGATTTAACGGGCAGGAACTCTGATTGGATTAGAGAGAATTTTCATGGCGGAGTGATCACAGTTAATCATAGTTAGAGACTAATTACCATGTAAGTGATCGGTTTTTAGTAGGGGGACACGTAGCTGAGCAGCCTGCCAGGCAGAAGGCAACCCTCACATCGTTTGGCCCCAGGCAACAACAAAATGCCTCGGAGGCATCAAGAGGACAGTCAGGCTTCTGTCTGAGTAAAAGCAGCAAAAGTGTAAAAAATGGAAATGAGAGCAGCAATATGACAGATTTTACACAAGATGGTTATTTCTGGGACTTTAACCCTTAGAAGTCCGGAGTTATTGTTGTCTGTCTACTGCATATTTGCAGGAACTCCCAGCCACGGATGGCTGTGGCATCACTAAAGATTGACCTCATGATCTCCTGAATACAGAAGACACTTGCGCTTCCCCCCTGTACAATTCTTAAGGTTAAATTTAATTATTAATGAAAGAGTTATGTAATGGCTCACATTTGGATTATGTAACAAGTTTGAAATGTGTAACTATACAACACCCATTCAAAACAATACAGCCTTACAGTAAAGGCAAAGAAAACTTATTGTCATCTCATCTATACACGTGCATGCAGTGAGACGAGACGGCGTGGCTTCAGATTTTATGGAGCATGAAATCTGGCCGAGGAGTTTGATGGCTTGTGGGAAAACGTTCCCACAGTCTGGCTGATCAGGCTTTAATGCTGCGATACCGTCTCTGAGACCTGAGAGAATTTCGTACCAAAGTTCTAAAGTACTTTAGAACAGTTCTAAAGTTCTAAAGTTCTTAAGTATCCACCCATCCATCTATCCATTATCTGGGACACGTATCCCAGCTAGGGCGATGGGGGTGCTGGAGCCTGTAGCCTGAGGTAGAGAAGCACCCTTGACAGGTCTGTCCTGAGGTATCCTTTAGAAAAAAAAACAGCTCCAGTTACTTTTACTGTCTCCATTCACGATAAAGCAGGAGTGTGTGACAACTCCCCACACATTCTGGATTGTAAATAAAATGGTATATATGCGTTGTAGGTTCCATTCACCACCACTGTAAAAGATACCCGAGTTTCTGTAACCATTTCACAGCACAACACTTTATCGACGATCGAATTTTGTAAACATGTTGAAAATTTGGCAGAATTCCCCTTTTACCAAGGACCATCTTCGTGAATATCTGATTGAATGTTTTCTGAAGAAAAAAAAAAAATAAATACCAGAATCCAAGAGACTTGTTAGCGCAAGTTTTACCCCAGGCTCTTTACCGCAAAGTGTCAAGAGGTGACTTCTAAACTGTTCTCGGGGCCCTGAAATGTGTCCCGGAATGCTAATTTGCGTCTTTGTAGCCCACTGGTGTACCGGAGGGGGGGGGGTTTATTTAACGCTTAAATCAAGCAATCGATCCTGTAGCAGGCCAGCTAATCTCGGGGGTGAAATATGCAGCTCTCTGCAGGACAGAGATACACGGATTGGGTATCCATACTTGTCTGCTTCTCCTGTGCTCTGTCCAGTCTATCTTTCACCCGGAGCCCCTGGGGCTGTGCTGCTCTGAAAGCGAATGACTCTCTGGCCTTGCTGGGATCTTATAAGCTTGCAAACGGAGTTGCGGCAGGCAGATTGTGCTGAAGGGAAAGAGGGAGATCCTGTTTGATGCCACTGCAGGCTCTGCTGTCAGCCTCTAACTTTCAGCGCACTCTTGTTCGCTGTCAGCAGCTGAACAATCTGGATGATTTAATTTTCGGTGGCAACTTCTGGTCTGCTAGAGATACCTCCCTTATCTCTCTCTCTCTCTCTCTCTCTCTTTCTCTCTCTCTGTGGTGTGTGTACAATCTTGTTTTTATACTGCCAATGTAACACCTACATTTATTCATATGGCCCATGTATTTCATATGTGTAAGTACCCACAATAAATAATAATAAATCTGTATCTAATAATAATTTGTCTTCTAAAGTAGTATCAGTTAGTGGCACGTTGGTAAAATGGGGAAAAATGTCTTTGTTGTTAATCAGCTCAATATCACACAGAAAAAAAAATTCTAATAATACGACAAATCACAATTATTGATGACCCTAGAAAGTACAAACGATATGTTACTGAGGCATGATTTCATGTATTATTTCAATCCACATAAGTGTTCAGGAAATCTTTAGCAGTTATCCATGACTCCTGTTTTTCACTGGAGTAAAAGTATAAGTGCAAATTCCCTTAATCACTCATTAACATGTGGAAGATTGAAATACACAAATGAAATGAGACAAAAGTGTGCTGTCCTTCATTAATCAGGCTATAAAATGTCTACAGGTCTGGGAAGGAAAACATCAGAATCAGAAAACTTTATTGATCCTGGAGGAAAGTGCTTATGTAATGACTGCAAAGACACACAGAGACAAGAACTATATAAAATATAAAGTCTAAATAAAATCCGCAGTTACTGCAATAATTAAGAAGTTTAAAATAACCAGAGCTGTAGTGTACCTGTCCGGAAGAGGACACATTAGTTTCCTTTGCATGGAGAGTGAGGAGGGATAGAATGAGAGAAAAATCACCTCCTTTTCTTTCATCTAACCTCAAACATAACCACCTGCAGTTCACTAGACACTGCTTGGAATGGGGTTCAGTTATGGGATTACTGTCAGATATTATCAGACAAAAATAATATACCTGTATACAGTCAAGGCCATAAATATTTGGACGCCAACAAAGTTGTTGTTATTTAACAATCCACCGCAATCTATTGGAGATTCTATAAAATGAACATGAGCTCAAACAGCTAACTTTCAGATGTTTTTTTTTTTTTTTTTTTTTTAAACATCAAATTCATATGAACAGAGTAGCAGGTGCAACCATGTTTACATTTACATTTATGGCATTTGGCTGACGCCCTTATCCAGAGCGACTTACAGTCATTAGTTACAGGGACAGTCCGCCTGGAGACACTGAGGGTTAAGTGTCTTGCACAAGGACACAATGGTAGAAAGTGGGGGGGTTTGAACCTGCAACTTTGTGGTCATCAGGTTAACAGGTAAGTGTTTTACCCACTAGGCTCCTACCACCCCTTCATATATCCCATATCCCCCCCTTACATTTTAAGGGGCGTTTTTTCTCTGGTGGTTTTCTGCCAGACCTTTACTGCAGCTGTTTTAGTTCCTGCCTGTTCTTGAGGCGTTGTACCTTCAGTTTTGCCTTCAGTAAGTGAAATGCATGCTCGACTGGATTTAGGTCGGGTGATTGACACGGCCGTTGCAGAACATTAAACTCCTTCGCCTCAGAAAGTCTTGTGTTGCTTTCACAATATGCTTCGGGTCATTGTCCATCTGGACTGAGAAGCCCCATCCAATGAATTTTGAAACATTTGGCTGAACCTGAGCAGATAATGTAACCTCTTACACTTCAGAATCCGTCCTGCTGCTTCAGTCACCTGTCATATCATCAGTAAATACAGAGGGAACCAGTTCCACTGGCAGCAGCATGCCCATCTCACAACACCTACTCTGCAATGCTTTGTCTTATTTGTCCATAAAACCATGCTGTTCCGAAACTCCATTGGCTTTTTAATGTTTTTTGGCAAACTGGTTCCTATTTCTAAGGCATACATCTTGTTTTAAAGCCCCTGCCCTTTCTCTACTGAAGTCTTATCTTGAGATTTGGCTTTGACATAGATATGCCCACCTCCCAAATAATGTTTCTGATCTGGCCAACTGTTGTGAAGTAGTTTTTCTTCACCGGGGAAAGAGCTCTTCTCTCATTCACCGCAGTTGTTTTCCGGAGCCTTCCGGGCCTTTTGGTGTGTCTGAGCTCAGCAGTTCGCCCTTTCTTTTTAAGGAAGCACCATATAGCTGATTTGGCCATGTCTAATGTTTTCGCTTTCTTTCATATGGGCTTGTTTTGATTTTTCAGCCCAGTGACGGCTTGCTTCACTGGCAGCGGCGGCTCTTTGGACTTCATTTTGAGAGTTTACGGCATCAGCAAATGCCACACTTGCTAGACTTTCTCTGCTTCCTTGTAACGGAAGTCATTTGGGAATGGCACACACCCGGCAACGGAACAGCTGAGCGGCCGGTTGTCAAATTACTTTGGGGGGTGGGGGGGATGTATAAAAACAGTTGCAGTTCATACACTGTACACCTGATCTGCATGTTAATATCCTCAAAATAAAGCTGAAATTTGCTAAGCTCATATTCATTATTATATTTCCACCATGGACGCCGGAAGCATTATAGCAGGGCAGGACGTGTCCCCCCACTTTTCAAAATCATTCGTTTCGTCCCCCTCACTTTTCCTCTCCCGGTCTATGCATCCGCCCCCCAACGACCGAGACATAGAGCACTGCGTCCCCCCCACCTTAAAAATGCGCCATGATTTCCACACCAGTATGCCATGTTAGACAGCTAAAAAACCCTGTAATTTTGAGTCCACATATTTATGTACTTGACCAAATGTAATTATCTATATGTTATAGGAATATTTCTAACCATATTCCTAATTTTAAGTTAGTTTCAAATACAAAACAGACATAAACCACGAATATTTCATAAAAGCATGTGAGAAGGTCAAGAGCGTGTTGTTTCTCCTTGAGGTCCTGTTCTGTTTGTCTCCATTTTTTTATAAAGTCAAAAAATTTGGTCCCAAGAATGTATGAAAGAAACAAACACACACACACACACACACACACACACACACAAACACACACACACACACACACCACACACACACACACACACCAGCTGTCCAGTGCTGGTGCGAAAGCCGCTTGCGGGGCTCCCCCGCTGAGACAGAAAGGTCTGCACACAGTGAGAGAGACAAGTGAGAAGAATATATTATCACACACCCCCATACACACACACACACACACACACACACACACACATGCACACACATACGCACACACACATACACACACACACACACACACACGCATACACACACAAATACACACACACATGCACACACACACGCACACACACACACACACACACACATTCTGTGTTTGGCATCTTAAACTGTGGGCTCAATGGTCCGGGCCTGTTTGTTGCCCCTGGAGACTCGGATCACAGTTTCCTTTCTCACCGTTTCTCCCTTTTCTCCTCGCTCACCTATTCTCTCTTTCCTCGGCACACAGAGAGCAGAGCCTCTGCTCCAGCGGCCCGCTGAAAGACAGAATTAACGCCCGTGTCCTTGTCCCTCTCTGCTCCAGCCATTTACGGATAACCTGGCGCTCTCCTGCAACTGCTCCGTAAATCAGCCCCCATTTTATTGCCGAGTTAAAGTGTCTGCGGTGCAAAGAGACGGGAGCACCGGGCCAGCAGTGATGCAGACGAATAGCCTGGCAAAAATTCAAATTTACACAAATTTTCACCTTAGCCCATAGAAAGTTCACACATAGGTATGGACAGAAAATGATCAATTACAAAAAGTGTTGTTTCCGTCCATTTTTACATTTACATTTACAGCATTTGGCACATCTGCACTTTGTAGTCCACAAGAAGAAAACACACCCCTCACACTAGTAAGCCTAGACTTCAGTTAAGAGCAGCTAGAAGACTAAGATTCAAGCAGAAGAAGTTTGTGTTAGTTAAGTTTATGACATGCTCAGTGCTCAGTGAGGAGGTGGGTCTTCAGTCTCAGTCTGAAGACAGTGAGGGTCTCAGCAATTTTCACAGTCAGAGGAAGTTCGTTCCACCACTTTGATGCCAAAGCTGAGAAAAGTCTTTAGATACTTCTTCGACCTTTGAGACCTTTCTAGAGACAGCGGTATGTCGTACATTACCAGAAACCACATAAGCAGGACTACTTGAGCAAGTATGTGGTGTTTTAGGCATACAGTTCACACAGTGGATGCTAATGAGCTTGATAGCTTTAACTTGTCCAAAAGTTTGTAGACACCAGCATTTCTTCTGAAATCAAGCGCGTCCATAGACAGCTGCCCCTCCCCTTCAGTAATAGCCTGTACTCTTCTGGGAAGGTGGTTCTGATTGTGTTCAGCAATAATTAGTGAGGTTAGGGCAAGATGATTCAGTGAGAGGAAGCGTATTCAGTCGTTTTCTTCTTTGTTATGTAATACACTTCCAGTGGACATATCAGTGCCCAATTATATATATATTTGATGTGAGACGATAATTAATAAGGGAAAATGTATTCACACACCACACACTAAGTACTTCAGTACCTTGTCTCAAAGCCACTGTGGGCTGTTTCAAAGCAGCTTCAAGACTTCTGTAATAGAAGTAATCAGCTTATTGTGGCATTGTGGTTCAATTGCGGTTCCTTTCCTGAAAAAAGTCTTGAATTCTCCAACGTTGCCACCACCATCACCTTCTTCATCGTTGCCACCTTCATCACCTTTTCAATGAGTCTTTTGCTGTGTGTGCTCTGATGATGGGCCATCAGAGCACACAGCAAAAGACTCATTGCCTCCAAATGCAGAACCGAACGCCACAGGAAATCCTCTCTACCTGTGGCAGTAAGACTGTATAACTCCTCCTCCTTCTGTAGGTGATCTTTTTCAGAATTTATGTCATTAGGTTCTCATTCGGATTGTGCAATATTACTCATCTGCTTTTTATTTACTCATCTGTATGTTACTGA
>JBBPCZ010071299.1:0-12008 GCA_037974445.1 Brycinus macrolepidotus | reverse complement strand
AGAGAGAGAAAGAGAGAGAGAGAGAGAGGGAGAGAGAGAGGGAGAGAGAGAGGGAGAGAGAGAGAGAGAGAGAGAGAAGGGAGAGAGAGAGAGAGAGATAGAGAAGGGACAGAGAAGGAGAGAGAGAGTGTGTGAGAGGTACAGAGTGAGAGGGAGAGAAAGAGAGAGAAAGAGAGAGGGAGGGAGGGAGAGAGAGAGAGGTACAGAGTGAGAGAGAGAGAGAGAGGAGAGAGAGAGGTATGGAGAGACAGAGAGAGAGAGAGGAGAGAGAGAGGTATGGAGAGAGAGACAGAGAGAGAGACATAGAGAGAGAGAGGTCCAGAGTGAGAGGGAGACAGAGAGAGAGAGAGAGACAGAGAGAGAGAGAAAGGGAGGGAGGGGGAGAGAGGGAGGGAGAGAGAGAGAGTGTGAGAGGTACAGAGAGAGAGAGGGAGAGGTCCAGAGTGAGAGGGAGCGAGAGAGAGAGAAAGAGAAAGGGAGGGAGAGAGAGAGGGAGAGGTACAGAGTGAGAAGGAGAGAGAGGAGAGAGGTACAGAGGTAGAGACAGAGAGAGAGAGACATAAAGAGAGAGAGGTACAGAGTGAGAGGGAGAGAGAGAGAGAGGAGAGAGAGAGGTACAGAGTGAGAGACAGAGAGAGAGACATAGAAAGAGAGAGGTACAGAGTGAGAGGGAGAGAGAGAGAGAGAGGGGAGAGCGACGTACAGAGAGAGAGACATAGAGAGAGAGGTACAGAGTGAGAGGGAGAGAGAGAGAGCAGAGAGAGGTACAAAGTGAGAGGGAGACAGAGAGAGACAGAGAGAGAAAGAGAGAGAGAGAGGAGAGAGGTACAGAGAGAGAGAGGGAGATAGAAGGGAGAGAGAGGAAAGCAGAGAGAGAGGGAGAGAGAGAGTGAGGGAGGGGGTGAAAAGTAGAGAGAGAGGGAAGGCAAGAGAGAGGGAGGAAGGGAGAGGGGGAGAGAAAAAAGAGATAGAGAGAAGAGAGAGAAAGAGAAGGAGAAGCAAGAAAATTGGGGCGGAGAGAGAGATAGAGAGAGAGAGAGGTACAGAGTGAGAGAGAGGTACAGAGTGAGAAAGATATATAGATAAACAGAGAGAGAGAGGTAGACAGAGGGAGGGAGAGAAAAGGAGAGAGAGAGAGGAGAGGTACAGAGAGAGAGAGAAGGAGAGGTACAGTGTGAGTGGGAGAGAGAAAGAGAGAGAGAGAGAGGTACAGAGTGAGAGAGAGAGTGAGAGAGGTACAGAGAGAGACACACAGAGAGAGAGAGGTACAGAGAGAGAGAGAGAGAGAGAGAGAGAGGGGTATAGAGTGAGGGAGATACATAGATAAACAGAGAGAGAAAGATACAGAGACGGAGGGAGAGAGAAAAGGAGAGAGAGAGGAGAGGTACAGAGAGAGAGAGAGGGAGAGAGAGGTTTGGTCAGTAGAGGAGTCTGTCTGGAGGAGGTCTGTTGGAAACTTTGCTCCGGCTCGTTTTGCTGAATGTTTATCGGAACGCCGGGACAAAACAAGTTTTCTGAGGTAAATGTTTCTATTTTAACACTGTACGATATTCAGTATAAGATATGAGATATCATGTAATGTCAGAGAGACGCTGGTTCCGAGCTCAGTGAGGTGATGCTGGTGTTTGGAGGACAGTTTACTGTAAATGGCTGTTATTTATGACTGTTTTTTTAACGTTAGGACGTGGTTTTCTGTGTTCTCCAGCTCTGGTCTCTCATCCTCGGAGGATGTTTTGGGATAAATTCCCGGCTCGTCTCCACTCCTCATTACCCCTCAGTGCCATTAGACCACAGTGAAGCTTCTGAGGATACTTTTCCTCTGAGGTTGGTGTTCAGGTGAGTCCTTACCTGTTCTCCTTACCTGTGTCTGTCTCTTTACTCTGAAACTGCTTCTAAATGTAAACGGTGATTTTAAAGGGGAATCCCAGCGATTTTTCAAAACGTTTGCATTATTAAAATGCAATTAAAAGATGTAAGCAAAGTCATTAAGAGGGTCCTGATATGTGAAGTGTGACCATTTTCTTGAAAAACGTCCTCCTGAGTCCTAACTGTATACAATAGAGGGGATAGGAACCAGACCAGAAGTTTTTAATGCCTCTAAAAGCACAGAAAGTTTCTAAATGGTCATGAATACACCGTTTAACAGTAGTTTTGTGCTTACATTTTAGGCTAACACTTGATTTTTAAAATCCATTCTTGGCAAAGTTACATGGGGTGTTGCCAAAATAGTCCCTAGATATTACAATTTTTTCTCATTTCCCGCTATTGTACCACTATCAATATAATGTTTAGTAGTGCGTGGAAAATTTGTATCACAATATAATTCAAATTTCTGACAATTTTGGCATATATGTATTGATGATTAGGTTTTGTAAATTGATGTTTTTTCCCCAAAAGAAATTTATTAAGCTTATTTTTGTAGGTTAATCTTGGCTTATTTTACTTCAAACAGCATAGGCCTACCTAACATACATGCTAGGTAGATACTTTGATTGTGCAAAATACCAAAAACAGATCTGAACCTGTCATTACTTTTTAGAGTATATTTTGAAAATGGTTTACAAACACTGAACATTAACTAGAAAAATGTTTTTAATAGCTGTTTAAAATGCGGTTTGAACCCAAAACCTTTAGTTGTTCAACATATCCTTAAAATCCAAACTGAGGATGCAAATATATTATTTAAGGACAAGCCAAGGTATGCTAAGCTTCTCCTAGACCGAGTGTAAACTCCCCCATCATTAGAGCATTGTAGGTTCCGCATAAATTACCCGTTATTGCTGTTGTTATTTCGACCCAGCAACTGATTTATGGTCATACATATAGTCTCATGAAATGCTAATCCTGCTGGTTGATGACCTCCACTGACTGAAAATGGCGTGTCTTCATGTAGCTTTCCTGCACTGTAACTCCCACTGTGTCCACGTGGGCGCATGTGTGTTAGTTTACTGTCACTATTTCCATTTCTGTAAAGCACATTGAAGTGCTAAGCATTTGTGATATGTTCAAATGTTATGGTCTCAAGCAAGTTCTGCGCTTATTTGTGTCCCAAATTTTGTCCTATGAGCTGCTACACACTATGGACAAAAGTATTGAGACGCCTGACCATGACACCAGCAGGGACTTTAATGACACTGCATTCAAATACATAGACTTTAACATGGAGTTGGTCTCCCTTTGCAGCCACAACAGCTTCCACTCTTCTTGGAAGGCTTTCCACAAGATTTTGCAGTTTCTGTGGGAATTTGTGCCCATTCATTCTATAGAGCATTTATGAGGTCAGGCACTGATGAAGGCCTGGCTCGCAATCTCCATTCCAGTTCATCCCAAAGGTTTTGAGGGCAGGGCTCTGTGCGGGCCAGTCAAGTTCTTTCACACTCATCTAACCATGTCTTTATGGAGCTTGCTTTGTGCACTGGGGCACAGTCATGCTGGACTAGAAAAGGTTCTTCCTCAAACTGTGTCCACGAAGTTGGAAGCATGGCGTTGTCTATATGTCTTGGTATGCTGAAGCATTAAGATTGTCCTTCACTGGAAGTAAGGGGTCTAGCCCAAACCCTGAAAAACAGGTGTGTCCCACTACTTTTGCCCATATAGTGTACTAACCACTACTAATATCATACCCTATCCCCGATTCCAGTCACCATCACTATAAAGAAATCCAAGTTGGGAAGTTGGGAATCTACAATGAACCAGTTCACATTGAACCACTCTGAATGACTGTTTTCATTTCAGTGACTGAATTATGCAGAAATGTTGAAAAGTCTGTGGTTTTCCTTTTTGATTTAACAATAAATTAGGCCTACGATGCTTGCAGTTGCTGGTACGGGTTCTGCTTATCAATTCCACACTGACAGGAATGCTGAAGTGCAGAGCAGCCTGGCTCTGCCTCTGCCATGAGGGGAAAAAAAACACACCACATGCCTCTCACTGGAATGGGATTATTTTTGTCTTTGCGTTTTATGTGAGTATCTGACCGCGCTCTTCATGACACTGGGGTCCAGCAGTCTTTTCAGGAAAGTTCAAGCTGCTCAGAGCAGACAGACTGTCGTGGCTCTAGCCGTGGTGATGGATCTCCGGGGCGGTAATGGATGAGTAAGTGCTGGCAGAAGGGGTGCGAACAGGAGACTGGCTGCCAGAGACTTTTCCTTAGAAAGACATGGGTCTTGCCTGAGATCTGAGCAGCAGCGGAAAATAGAGCCTAGAGCTGAGTCAACATTTAAGCCCACACTGACAGGCAAGCTCTTCACACACGCACACACACGCACACGCATACACATATATGCACCTCAGTGGCCTAGCCAAGTGTCATATTGCACTTTATTCAAATCAGATTTTATTAGACTTGTGTTTCTCACAGTCAGCCCTTAAAAATACCCTCACATGAATACATGGACACACAAAGACAGAGAGCAGTATCTGAAGGTTACACACTTTTGTTTTAATTTCTGTTGCTTTGATTAGGCTAATATGGTCCAGTTTTCGAGGGCTTTCTATGCAACTTCGACCAGATGATGAAGGTGGTTATTTTATCACTGCTGTTACTAACTTCGGAACTGTAGCATAACTAATACCTTTAGGTTGACTGTACATTTGGAGTAGCTTTCTTGACAGTGAGTAAAACACATACATGTTTGGTATTACTATATTTATCAGGACTTCCATTGATGCAGCATTATATCTGAGTAATAATACTCCTAAACCTAATGCTAACGTAAACCTCAGCAGCTAAAAGGCAGTCTTTCAGCACTTTTGGTTTTTTTTTTCCAAAAAAATATAGGTGAATTTGAGGAGAAACTTGCATGTTTCCTTTTGAGGATGCACTACTACAGATTTTCTGGTATTCCTATCATAGTGAGGACATTTGGTCTCCACAAAGAGACAAATGCAAGGCCAAATTTTGGTTCCAGTGCCAAAATGCGTGTTCATGGTGTACTGGTTACTGGTGTATTGCACATATTCTGATTTTTGATTGGTTAATCAGGGGCTGTGTATTAGTCATTTGATTTTTGTGGTCGAGTCACCTCTGAAATGTATGGGGAGAGAGAGCGGAGGGGCGGTGCAACAAATCAGTCTTACGGAGCTAAAGGCACCGCAGACTTATAAACAGACTTCAAGACACTAAAGCTCAGGTCAGTTATAAAAAAAGACGTGTGTCACTGTTTGTTGTGGTTTAATTAAAAAATAATCAGCCCCTGAACGCAGCTATGTATACTTTTCCCACCCATTTTTGGACGAGAACGGTTCACTCCACCTCCATCTTCAGCCGTCCTTAACCATAAATGACTTGGTGAGAGGCAGTGAGTTAACACCCCTCTCAATGGTTCAGCGGTAAAACGCGGTACTGAATGAAGAGAGTCATATACCACACTGTGAGTAGAATTCTTTTTTTTTAACACAAACTTTGTTTTTGGCCCTAAAACCAATGTTTGGTTGTCTCCAAACAGTTTTCTAGCAACCATAGAATCACACTTTGCATTTTCTCTCAGAAATGCAATCTAGTTTGAATCCCTTTCTCTCAGTAGTATTAAGTACCACAAGTAACATTGTGGTCACATCACCATAAATCACTTCCTAGCCTTATTTAGAAGTTTTATAAGGGGCTGGTGTGAGGGCGATGTGGGACCTGGCTGGGCTCCCGTGAGGTCGAGCTGCTGTACTGACATTTCCTTTACTTCCCCTCTGGGAGCCAGTGACGCTCTCCACAGGCAGGTAGACAGATGCCCTTTAGATTAACCTCAGCCATGTCTGCCTCTGTTCAGCACCGCAGGGCCTGAGCTTTTTGTGTATGTATCTGAGTGTGTGTGTGTGTATATATGTGTGTGTGTGTGTGTATGTGTGTGTGCAGGGGATAGATTTACTTTATTTTCACACTGTAATTTACACTCTCTATTTTCAGTCAGTCTGTCTCCAATCTGCAATTGTTTGGGTAAAGAAAGCAACGTCGCTTTATGCTTAGCTCATGTCTTAGGTCATGTGTTTCCTCAGATAAGGAGGAGAGATGGTGTTGCAAGGCAGCCCTGAATTAACTCACTCAAATGAAAACTGTTCATAGAACGTCTGCACATGGCTGCATGGTAAAAACCCCACCGGCTGTTAAAGGGCCCTTCTCACGGAATATGGTCCTTGATTTTTTGAAATGAAGTAGTTTTCAAAGCACAGTAAACATCATTACCATTTCAAAGCATACAGTTCACTTATACTACGCTGCAAAAAAGCTCGTTTTAAATCGTCGTGGTCATATGTACGTGTGTTCATGGTTGTGACATCACAAAACATGACGATTTAAAACAAGCTATTTTGCAGAGTAAGTGAACTATGTATGACCATTCCTTTAGACTGCAGATTTTGCTCTGTTTGTTGAGACGACTGAATGATTGAAACAAAGGACTGTTGATACAGTAGCAGAGTTACTGGAGTTGAAGATGTGAGGAAAATTATTATCGTAAGCATAGCATTGTTCTGTTCCTGGCTCCCAGGATGCAAAAGCATCAGTGCAGCCTTCTGAAGAAGCCAGTCTTTTGAAAGAAGTTACTGACGTCTCTTTTTTGTCTCGGTTTGTTCTTTGTCAGTTTGTTCTGTTCGTTTTAGTTCAGATTGCTTTTTGAATGAGGCACAACCCGGGGCGGTCGATCAGAGAATATTTATACATTTCAGCCTTAAAGGCTCAGTAACAGAAACGGCCTGTCTAATATTAACTGATAAAGAGAGTTAGAGAATGAATGGGTAAAAATGAATTGCAACAGTTTTGCACTTCTGCTGACTAAATCAGAGACAGGCATAAAAAAAGCAAAAATAATATTTCAAGAAGAAATAGTGTTTGAAATCACTTGGAACTGCTCAAATACTCTTGGAAGGTTGCTTGCTTGCTCGCTCCCCTGCTCTTTCTATGCCTGCTTGATTGCTGCCAGAAGGTGTTTGCCAACTGCCATTTTACAGCAAATGAAAAACGAATTAAAGAGAAAGAGAGAGAGACAATGCATTCCTGTATGTGTGTGGGGGACAGAGCTTGTGAGTGGGGGTGAGGTAGTTGGGGTTCAGTGATCATGTTAGTAACCAAGAGTGCGAGGGGTGGGGTGTGCGGTTGTATAAAACAAGGGAAAAGACAAGACGACAAACTTTATTTTTTGTATATTGTAAAGATATTCAGATAAAATCCATTTATTTCATAAGCTACAGATTTATCATTCTTGTTAAACGCTGGAAAGTTGTTGAGTGAACAACTATAAATGAAAACATGCTAAATAAAACACGTTTAATTTATAAGATGAAAGAATCTGTAACATTTCATGTCTGACGTCCTATTTACTGGTTGTGTGGTCAAATTCTAGACCGTCCTTTAACTTTAAATGCACTCATTCACTGTTTCATCACTTAATAGCGCGTTAAATATCTAACACTCGTCTGGTGAGCCACATTATAATTATAATCATAATAGGTTGTAGCGAGTGGGGGTGAGGTAGTTGGGGCTGAGTGATCGTGTTAGTTACCAAGGGCGTGGGTGGGGTGGGCTGGTTGTGTGCGGTTGTATAAAACTAGAATTTTTTTTTCTAACCGAGACAATAAACTATACATTCATTTATATTTTAATGACTATTCGGATCTTTGAAAACCATCCCTAGACTAAATGTAACTCCACTTCTGCCCCAAAACTGGGCTTATCCCAGCTTTAATTAGGGGTTAATTTAATAAACATACATAACCGGTGTCTTCAGCAGGTATAATATATACTGATTCAATTGTAAGGCCACAAAAATATCTGAGCAATAGGTGACGTGTGGTTAGATGCTTCGAGAAAGTCATTATGATGACGGAGCGAAAATGCTCTTGCTCTTTGTCATAGAGAATCAGGGAGAGAGGCTTGAGTGGATTGTAGTAGTCCTTTTGATGTCTTTCTAAAGTCTTTCAGAGCTATTTTGCATCTCTCTGTGTCATTTTAAGTGACAGCATTCGTGATTGTTTCTGATTTGTGAGTGAAAAAAGGTCACTTTGTCTGAGTAATTGAAAGAGAGCCGAGCCTGCTGGCATGAAAAGAAAACAAGTTCCTCTTGACATGCGGGGCAAAAGCGCTCAAAATCGCAGCTTTCTTGTCAGCAGTGTCTGTCACTGTCAAATCCCCTGCGTCGGAGACAAGGCGCCTTTTCAAGAGCATGGCTTTATCAGAGGTACGGCTTTGACTTGACATTGCCAGCTAGTTCACCGTTCTATACTCATCATGATTAGGGTTATTAGGATTGGGATTATTACAATTCTTTTGAACAGTCGTGAAAATTCAATAATGATTTTGTGATAAGCAATTTTATTTCTATCTTTAGCTTCTACTGCAGGTGTCTAAGGGCTACCACACACCAGATATGAAGCAGGTGGTACAAAGCGCAGCCGTGTAGAAGCAGAAAAGCTAAAAAAAAGGTTTTAAAATCTGCTCGTAGAGGTTCTTTTTTTTAAACATGTTTTTGAAGACGCTCAGCCTTTCTCTATCTTAAAGTTTGGGGGCCTTTCTCTGTATAAAATTCAGTGCACACAACCTACTATGGATTTGTGTTCTGGACATGGGTTTAATACCAAACAGGAATATGAAGAGGTTTGATGCTGCTTTTTTGGATGTTGCATGATGTTATAAAGGCGACCGTTCACTGGTTGAAAAATTTATAAGAATGCTCATAACGCTCAACATCACTTCGATTTATGGGGAAAAACTCGTTCTTATTGAGGAAAAGCGCACTAGCCAAAACAACCTGAAAAAACATTTTTTTTTGTGTGTTGTTTGAGACAAACGCTACAAACTGTTAAGGTGATTTTTATCAAATTGACAGTGATTTCAGTTATGTCAGTGATTTCAATTACGTCGTGAAAACGTTAGTTTAACACTTTTAATTATGGGTTTACAGGTCTCCTTCAAAAAATTAGGAGTCTGGGCTTGTATCAACGAAAATCATTTCCCAGGTGTGTTGCCAAGATGGACACACAAACATTATTGTCCTTCTGGACCTGCTGCCAATTATTGTCACTAAATTGGGACACTACCAGTCAAACGTTTTTGCCCGCCACAAGTTTTCACCACTTATCCATTTATTTTATAAACTGAAGATTTTTAGTCTTGTTAAGCATTCGAAAGTTGTTGAGTGAACAACTATAAATGAAAATATGTCCAATATAACAAGTGTACTTTACAACATGGAAAAAATCTACAACAGTTCATGTCTGACATCCTATTAACTGGTTGTGTAGTGATGCAAAGTCAAATTCTAGACTGTCCTTTAACTTTAAATTCACTCGTTAACCATTTCATCCCTTTGACTGTCACTTAATAGCTTGCTGTGTGGTGATACACATTATAATTATATTAGGTGTCTTTTTGTAGGTCAGTAGTAATAAATCAAAAATATGAGATTTTCTGGCTAATAAAGGTACTCAAATGGTGAACACACTTTGTTATTTGTTAGCGTTTATTTGTTAGAGTGTGATTTTAGTAAATATTAAGTGATGTAACATGAAAATGTAGAAAATAATGAATGGTAGTGTACTTTAGTCAGATTGACTGAACTATCACCATGGCTATGAATACATAGACAAATAAATTAAAGAAATTTAACCATAAGCATTTGAAGTGTCTCAGTGGTTCAGTGATTAATCGGAATATCGGCACAGCTCTAACCTTGAGATAGAGGAAGAGAAGGAGGGTGAAGGGGCTTTAAAGAATGAGAAACGCTGTTCGCTACAGGGGCCAAAACACTTCCCATAGCCTTCAGATAGATAAGATAAAAAGGGAGAAGGAGACGCAGACAACTGAGAAATGAGTCCTCTGGAGTGATAGTTCTTGAAGCTGCTGATGTGAAAGCCTTGAGTCTGGTCAGCTTGCTATAGCTTCTGTTCTTCCTCAAGAGCCCTTTGAACCCATTTACCTCAGAATGAGGAGCGAGAAAGACTTCAGCTGAAATAGAGACTCTACTATCACTTACTTAGATCTGAGCACAGTTTACATGTTCTTGTGAGAATCTGAGTGGTTCTGCTGCCTGTACGAATATTTGAAATGATAGAAAACTGTCTGAGAGCTAGACAAGCATAGACATATTTTATAAACAATAATATGCATAATAATATGTGTAAACTGCGATAGGCTGGCGCCCTGCCCAGGGATAGGCTCCGGGTACCCACGACCATGGTAAGGATTAAGCGATTTCAAAAAATGAATGACTGAATGAATATGTGTATAATAATGTGTACTGTTTTTAGTACAGTGTCAGTATTTTAGATACAAGTTCAATTTTAGACAGGCGCTTAAGTATAATTTGTTTCTTAATCTTGTACAGCTTTTTCAGTCATTTTAGAATCATATACAGCTCCACTCATTACTTGCAAAAAAGTGAAAAGTGTGTGTGTGTGTGTGTGTATTGTGTGAGGTTTGGAACAACAGGACAATGACACCATTCTAAGATTCATCACAATAGTTTTCTAGCACACACACGCACACATACACACACACACACACACACTGTTTACATAACATGTTTTGTCAAGATGTTCTTCTCACTATATGTTGAAACTGTTCAAAGGCTGCAGTGACGTTAGGCCTATATTGCCTCTCCCTCAGGACAGAGCGGGTCTGTGTAAAAAGTTCTTGCCATCCCAACTTTGCGGAGGCAAAAAGTGTTTGCCTGTTATCCAGATCTGGAAGTCTTTTCAGTTCCAAAAGCCTTAAGCAGCAATTGACAAAAATCCCATAATGATTAGCTTTGAGTTTGCTAACAGAGAGCATAGTAGATGTAGGCCTACACACTGAACGTTCAGAGATGGCTGCTTTGCTTTTGCTCACTACTTCACTGCTGAACTCGGGTCTGTTGGTTTATTATAACTCTCTGAAGGGTAAAGGGAGGCATTTGGCTGTTGCTCTTATCCAGCGCAACTTACAACCATTAGTTACAGGGACAGTCCCCCTGGAGACACTGAGGGTTAAGTGTTTTGCTCAAGGGCACAGTGGTAGAAAGTGGGGGGTTGAACCTGCAACTTTGTGGACATCGGGTTCACAGGCAAGTGTTTTACCCACTAGGCCACTACCACCCTTAGAGAGCTGACACACAACCAAGGCAAACCATCCTGATCACCTGCAGAGTATTTTTTATGTCCACTGCCCATCAAGGTTGGGGGGAACTTTAGTTTTTCCCAAATGTTCTCAACAATTGAGCATATTTTCTTTGTCTATAGCTTAACATATTAAACAGAAAGCTGATTAAATCTAGCTATTTTCACTGCAGACATTGCAGAACTGATCAAACAAATGTTTTAAAGTGTTTCATTTCTGTATGGACTATTTGCTTAAAAAAGTGTTGGCCGGATGTGTAGATCTGAGTGTTATTTCAACCCGAAATTTGATTATTTGATTATGTATTTATTGTACCCCTGAAGAGCAGAATGTTTAGGTGCCACTGGGCCACTATGGTAAAATATTTGCATTTTATTAAGATTACTACATAATGTTCTGTAATAACTGTTACATTTTTATATAAGCTCTAGATTCTGCATTTTATAACTGTGCATGTACAAGCACTGGTATTGGCATTGGCCCCCAATAAAAAATTCAATACTGGCATCAGGATACAATTCTCATAATTGCAATACTAGTTTAAACTACATTTAGACCAAAATAAAAGTGAGAATTATGAAAATACTTCAAAAGGAGGCAAATAGTTCCCACAGTTTTCTTGAGGAGTGTGGTGTCAGTTGACTTCATATGGGCTTACCTCGTACAGCTATGGAAAAAAATAAGAAACTGCATCTTTTTTTTTCTGGTTATTGCTTTTGCAATTTGTGGGAGTGTGTCTGTGTAAAATGTGCTTGTCTCTATTGTTTTATACACTGTTGACCACACTTGATTCAAAATTCCAAACAAAAAAATGTTTGGAGACAATTTAAAAATAATACATATAAATAATATATTATACCTTGGAAATGTTAAACTACACAACACTCTTACATTATTTTACAACTGCAACAATTAAAATAGTGATGTT
>JBBPCZ010071288.1:0-12008 GCA_037974445.1 Brycinus macrolepidotus | reverse complement strand
GGGTGCTGAATTCGGCACAACACCGGCTTAAGCCAGTCTTTAAATGACGGGTCATCAAGCCAAGTTTTATTAAACTTTACTACCAAGTCAAATTGCGCTTACTACCTTTTACTACCTTTCAAGGACCTTAATTTGGGCTGATTTCATTTACTTCCTTTTACTACCTTTTACTACCGCGCGGACACCCTGAATAAATGGTAAATCATCATCATGCGACCAAACAACTCTTTATATGGAAGTTCCCCCGGGCTGTGTTGATGCTCAAGGTGTGAGACGTCATGCTGAGCTTTGTTTGGTGTTCCTATGTCACGTAGGGTTGTATCTGGTTAACAGAGTATGCTATTGTTTCTGCTTTACCCCCAAATAGCACTGAAAATCATCCCCAAGGATGAAAGGACACTTCCTCAAAGCTGAGCTCTTTCACCAAACTATTCTAAGGCACTCCATTCAAATGGCCAGTGAAAATGAATGCAAAAAAAACACAGGGATTTCACAGGACTGATTGAACTGCCTTTGTGTACTGAATTAACCAAGTATCAGACATGGACACCAACACAGATTGGCATTATAACAAAGAAATGACATGCAATCAGGTGTGACATCCAGGGAGGCTTTTCACCCTCCTTACCACTAGGGGAGCTAGCGGTATCAGGACTTATTAATTGAGTGCTTCCAGTTTCGAGGACTTTTTAAAGACTGAGAATTTCAGTAATTATTGTCAAGTATTTTCTTATTTGTTGTATTTTCTCTCCTCCTGCCTTGATCTTGACTCCTGTTTGTCTTTGACTGATGCCTCTAGCCTTGCCTAAGATACTCCCGTTCTTGGTGTTTGACTTTTGCTCTGCCCTTTTCGGGTTAGGTGTTTTCCCTTACTACTCTGATCATGGAATGGATTTTGGATTACGAATCTGCCTTTTCTTTGTTATGTCTGTACTCCCGTCTTCGAATCAGCCCCTCTGAAACCACGTGTTCATTTTAAACGTTTTGTCCTCTCTCCTCACATGAGGATTAGTGACCGCACCAGCTTTAGGATAAAACTATAAAAGATGCTCTTGGCTATAAAAATCAAAGTGAAATACACAATGAATGAAAAACATTTGTAATTCACAAGAACACAAAACAGGCAGTTCTGTGGGGTATAAAAGTGCCATCTAAAACTGCAGAGCTATGCTACAGTGTGGCACAGCATTTTTATACAAAGGCCTCAGGACTGAATATGTAACCTCCAGATGCAATCAGTGAGAGCTTTAATCGCGGCCTTCAATTAGACAGCAAGTCAACCAGAGGGCCTTTCAACCAGTGAGTGCTCTCACGCACTGTCTTTTAATCGACTTCTGAGTGTAGCAGCATGCTGCAATCAATCCCATTACAGTAAGTGACACTAAATCTAAAGCAATTATCTGCAGGCTGCTAGTCGGGTTTCAGAGATGTCGATCCCCAGCACACAGCATTGGCAGCAGCGATGGGCATTTTCACCTATTTTTCATATTCACATTATGAATGAACAGCATTTGAATAGCCTTATGAGATAACATTTTATACTTTTTATACTGCTTTTATACTGTTAATACAAAAACCTGAGTCTAATATGATGAACTACTATCAATTTATTGTCATTTAGCTCTATTAAGTAGCTGAGATTACTTTTTATATTTGTACATTCAAACACCTTCACCCATTCATCAGAAGGCCACAGTGTTTCTTTAATGGTTAGAAAGTAGGAACTGTACTAACAGCAGTAGGTCCTATCAATTTTACAAAAGTACAAGTCAGTGTGTTCCATTAATGCATCCAGTCAAGAAAACCACATATTTCTACCAAAATTTAAAACCTGAGGAGACAAACCTCTAAATGAAAAATTCAGTTTTTATTAGAACAGCACATAGAATCATCAACTTTCTGTTCCTTCTTTTTTAAAAATGGAAATCATAGCTCATTGGAGGGGATGAAAAGATTTGCTGCCAAACTATCACAACATCACATATCACTTGGAAGAGTTATTTCCTGATCTGTCATTGCTTTGGTAAATTACCATCACGTCTGACTGCCTGAGATAATGGTGAAAGCAGAGACAGGATACTTCAGAAGAGAGAGATGATCTAGCACGCACATTATCGGGAGCCTAGGCAGACATTTGCTTAGAAGAAAATGGGCATTTGTATAGGAGAGGACAAAAAATGAGACAGCCTGAATCACTACTGGAAATGCTATTTAGTCTAGGTTTAGATTATCTGGGTCTAGGAAACTGACCCTAAAGGTCCTATTATTCACAGGCCTACAATACACAGTTACCTGTGTCAAGCATCTTTATAGTCATGACAGACCTGCTCAAAGTAAAGTGAAGTGGCTCCTTATAGTCACATGTGAACACACCACAGCTCAGCACACAGTGTGAACAGTGTGAAATTCTTTCTCTGTATTTAACCCACTCACCAAGTGAAGCAGTGGGCAGCCAGCAACGCAGTGCCCGGGGAGCAGTGTGTGGGGACGGTACCTTGCTCAAGGGTGCCTCAGTGGTGCCACCAACAGTCCTGGGATTCAAACTCACAACCTTCTGATCGTAGGGACAACTCCCTAACCAATAGGCCACCAGCTGCCCCACAAAGCATAAAAAGTCCACAGAATCAATCCCAAACAGTCAAGGAAAAAGGGTGCATAAAATCAAGAGACATTTTTCATACAAAAAATCATCATTAAAATACTAAAAGAATTAGCATAGAACTGGGATAAATGTGTTTTATGTTTGGCAGCTGAAGCAAAGCAATGAGCAAAACGGCTTGCCTGCAGTTCCCTGCTCCACATGAGAGTTCACCGACAGAAGGCCTCAAGTTATGTATCCAGGCAACCCGCTGCACAACAGAACCAAAGTTAGCTAAAAAGAAAGACTTTTTTTGTTCGCACTTGATTTCACTGCAGGAACAATAGAGGACCATGTTAAACATGTCTGACAGCTGCCTGAGAAGAGCTAATACTTCATGCTAATACTTCATTTTACATTTTTCAAGTTGAAACAGGTGTGAGAACAATAGCACAAGTAGCAAAATACTGGGTATAGCAACAACTGTTCAAGATGAATTATACCAAAACATGCTGTCAGCACTATTACCAAATTACTGTTTTAAAATATTACTCTTGGGCAGCTGGTGGTCTGGTGGTTAGGGAGTTGCCCCTGTGATCAGAAGGTTGTGGGTTTGAATCCAAGGACTGCTATTCTTTTGTATATGACAAAAGAATTTCCCTCAGGATAAATACAGTTCTTATCTTATCTTATCTTATCTTATCTAATGGTACCACTGAGATCCCCCTGACTAAGGTACCGTCCCCAGGCACTGCTCCCTGGGTGCCCCTCATTGGTGGCTGCCCACTGCTTCACTTGGTGAATGGGTTAAATACAGAGACAGAATTTCACATTGTTCACACTGTGTGTTGTGCCACTAAGGACCACTTTACTTCATAGCAATTAGAGTTAAAACAAACTATTTATTAGACGTAAACACTATAAAATAAGTTCTGTTCTGTCCTATATTTAGACTATATGTTAACCCAGCACTCCTGTCGATTAGTCGAATGAAACCCTTAATTAATGGGTATGTTTCTGCGTTCTTGGCAACCAGGAGAACAGGTTTCTATGGCTGCTTGTATTGATCTTTAAAAGGTATACACTAGTGTATAGTGTGGAATAGTTAAGCTAGAGTTGTACAAGCCTAGTCTGACCTCACACTTTTACCAAAGAATGGCTTTTTAAAGAAAAGCTTCAACTGAGTTAAACTGTAAGGGTACAGCATTAGTCCTACAACTCTATTTAGCGCCTATCTAATGTTTATCTCAGTCTTCACCACTGAAAAGAGTGATGTTTTTTCCTGTTTCTGAAACTAAAGGGGCCAGTAATGGCTTACTAGTTATTATCTGATGGCTAACTGCTGTCTTACTTAATCGCCAGCTTAAGCCTAGCTAATATAAAATTAATTAAATAAGAATGTTTGCAAGCTTTACACCAGCTGGAAATTAAGTTAACTAATTAAGTTAACTAAACAGCTAGCAGCCCAGTCAACCCACGAAGGGTAATGAACAAAGATCCTATGTATTATTCAAGCAATAAACACATAGCAAGGTTTAGGCTTGCACTTGTCTTTTTCCTTCATAAGTAATATCCCTGATTCAGAGGTCCTCTTACAGTCTCAGCCCAGTAAATATTCCTGAAGTTCCACTTGGCCAGTGTATCTATCTACATGGCCATGCACGCTGCAAGCATTTGATTATCCCACAGTAACACAGTTCTGAGGCATGCCATTCCCGCTGCAAAGTGGGCCTGGTTCCAGAGGGGCAACCCGTGCCAAAGCTAACTCAATCCCTTTGCATAACTCCCCCAAACATGGACAACAGTTCACACAGCGCCTCTGGGTGTCATTCAGAAAGGTGGTTTTCTACAGCAGTGCACATCTGTCTAAAGACGACCTTCTATCAGTTATAAAGAGCTTAGCCTTGTGATATAATTTGCTTGTAGCTCTATGAAACAATCTAAGACATTCTGCTGGAAGTGCAGACTATCAGCTGTTTGTGTTTATAAGAACTTACTGAATGAAGATTTGAGTTACATGAAATGTTAACGCTGTGCATTCAGTCATCGCATCTGATCATTACCTGACATTGTCAAAAAAGAATGTCAATCAAAGGCGAACGCAATTCAGTATATAACGGAGATATGCTTCATGTGAACCTGGGTTGGGTCTCAGGTATTTGGCTAAAAATTTTAGTTAGTCTTGCTACAGGGCCTTGCATCATACAAAAAAAAAAGCCCTAGAAAACCCTTTGTTTGGCATTAGAGTGTGTGCTGTTTTCTCCTTTGTTTACATGAGGCGATGTTGTGAACTGGAGGGCGTAGCCAAAATAGTGCTGGTTTTAACCTCGCCAACAGGACTTTTTACATGTTCACACAAACATGCAGTTACTCTCCCACTATTTCGTGAACAGTGGTGTTTGAATGTCCTTCAGAGGATATCCATCACCCTCTCGGCTGCATCGAAGCATCCTTTTCTATCTGCTTGCCCTGATTTTGCCTGATCTGTAGGCCACGGCCTTTCAGTGGAGATGACTAGCATGTGGATCCCTCTGACTACCAGATCAGTCAAAATCATGGAACGTGAACAGGAAAAGAACTTTTATTCAACCATTTGGACACGGCCACATGCCAGTGTTTTGGATGAGACCTCTGCTAGCCTACTGGAACCAATAATAACTTTCTTCAGGCTTCTGGTTGCCAAATATGGTCAGGGTCATATCACTGGCGAATATGGTTAGGGTTATGTTACTGCTTGTTGGTTTGGTATGCTCTTGACAGTGAGTTTATGCATTTTTTTGTGGACAGAGTTTTTTTATAAACACTGCTTGAGTGGAATGAAGAAGGAAACCCCCCCACCGTTTAAAAAAGGCTTTCCTATAATGAATGGCTCATTATTTGAAGCTCTATTGAACCAGGACAGCTGCAGGAGAAATGTATATAACTCTTTATTTATTTATTTGATAAGGTTCATCAAATGAAGCAGTGGAACTCCGAGGCAGGGAACCTGATGGAGATGCAGGTGAGAACACACCGGATCACATAAAAGAGAAACAAGCCTGTTGGGCTGAACCTGCTTGACCCGCAGCAGCTGGTCGTGCTACATGCCTTACCCAGAGGATCTCTCCTCTGTTCTAAATATCACATTTTCCACTATCTGCACTCCACATCTGCCCGGTGGGCAACAGACAGCCTCTCTTCCTCCCTCCTGAATGTCTGCGGGGCTGAATAGCACGGTTCCGAGCGTGTTTACTGACTGGCTTGGCAGGCCCTTTCTAAAATAAATCCCAGTGTGGAACCAAATCCAGCACAACATGAGGGCAGAGATAAGAAGCCACACTGCCAGAAATGATCCCTGAACAGGCAACACTTTTGCTCAAGCTTAGTTCTGAGCTCCCCGAAGAAAAAAGGAGGGAAGGGAAAGCAGCCTTGTGACTTCTATTAGGTCTCCTCTTTGATGGTAACACAGTCCCTACTCTCCCTCGATCATATCTACACGAGTCAGCAACGGTGCATTTATATGGTTAAAAAGGAAGCTAAACAACCCTGAGCAGCGATATTAATCTCTTTGTGAACGTGGCCAGACACAAACACTAACTCGATTCTTTTTTTTGGAGTGTTTAACAAGGTGGCATTCTTGTCACAACAAAGACAAAGCACAAAAACGAGAGTTTCATTATGTTTTGAAGTTTTCACTCTGGAATATGAAATGCTTTGATACATGCACCCACACAGCCCACGAGTGAATGAGCCTGAAAATGGCTTACAATGGCAGTGAGCAAAGAGTGTTTGAAAAAGCAAGACGAAAATTCAAAGTGTTCCACACATCAGAGCCAATGGTTAGTAATCCAGGGACAGATGATTCACACTTCAGTCCCTCAGGCCATGCCTCCATCTGTGACCGCTCCAGCTGATGCTCAGCATGCGCTCAGCATTCCTCTAGAGTAAAGCTAGGAAATAGACAGAATTTTTGTTATCGCAACGTGGCCTAAAAACAGCCTCATCATTCCATTTATTTAGCAGCCTAGTTCAGTTGTTTTCCTTATAATCTGGCCAAACTTCTTTACTTTATTTCTTGTGGCAAATAATGCTATTTACCAGGGCTCTGACCAAGTAATATTTGCCAACAATAATTTGCTAGGAACAAAACGAAACCAAAAATGTAATCATTCTTAATGATGATTAAAAATTCCTATTACCGGTCAACATTATTTCTTTGTTCCAGTTAAGGGGATAGGAGGCTGGTTATCCCAAGTTTACCCAGTCAAATGGGGAGTCACATTTTTAAACTGCATTTTGAAATTTGATTTGTGTTCTGTGAGTGCCGTCATCGTATTGTCGCTATAGATTTTATTAGTATCCGAGCAATCTTGCAGTTATTATAATTGTACATACTTTTGACGATACTATGAAAGAACTCTACAAACAGAAAAATCAAAACATTTGTTGCATGTGATCTTGATCTCATGAAGAGGAGAGATTTTCCAAACAAACTGAAAGATCTTCGGCTATCAAGGCAGTAGACAAAAACAACTACCCTGTCCTCCAGGCATCCTTTTATTCAAAACAAATGACATACAACTTTTTCGTTAGTGATTGGGTCCATAAACTCAGTACCCAGGGCGCTCCACAATGACTGTCCTAAAGTTTTCACGAAGCTGAATGGCTTTTTTTTATTGTCCTCTGGATTAACCTAGCAACAGACATTCAATGGTGCATCTTAATTGTTTGGTACGGTTGTTTGTTTAATATAGGTTAAGCAAGGTCTAGTGAAACGTCACTGAACAAGACAGAGAAGTCAGTGAAGCAATTCAAATAAAAGAAACAGCGTGCTACCTAAATAAAGGCATCATGTTACCTTTACCAAAGTGATCACTGCACACACAAGCATTATCCGTCTCCTCTCGACCAAAGACAAAACATTTTTGCCACCACTTTTGCATTCTCCCCCCCTTTAGGAAAAACTACTTCTGGTACCTGATAAAAGACACTCATGCTTTCTCAGTTTGAAGAGCCATAAACGATACAACTCATAGGCACTGAGAGAGCTTGTGAGAGTGTTTACTATGTAGAAAATCACTTCCTGCCCTCCATCTGCAGTTCGCTTCACAGCAACGCAGTGACATGATGTCATATGCAAAGAACTTCTGGTCATGCATACAAGACCAAAAGAGACAAATTTTGACTGTCACGAGACGTCTTGAGCAACTTATGTATATATATATATATATATATATATATATATTTTTTTTTTTTTTTTTTTCCTCATAGAGTCCATACAGCCTTTTTTATTTCTACTTACAAACAAATATGCCCCTGTCCCCTAGAAAAGTGAATATAGCGTTCCCTTAAAACTTATTTAATATAACTACACAGTCTATTGTATCTTTGAGGGCACATTCACTGTGTTTGTACCAAGGTGAACAAAAATGTACCTCAACAATTCCCTTTTTTCTGACAGTGTAGGGTTCAAATTCATTAATGGAACAAAGAGTGAATCACAAAATCTACACAGACACTTAGAGGGGGCTTATTTAGCTCCTCACCTCCTCTCCTGTCTGTGGCCACAAAGTTGAGCCAAGAGCTAGAGAGACAGAGAGACAGAAGAAAGAAGAATGTGAGGGAAACAGAGACAGGAGCCTGTCTGCTCTAGTCAAACATCAAACAATAGCATCTTCTCCTGCAGAGCAAGGCAGCCCAACACAGGAAGGAGAAGGGGGGGAAGAGATAGAGAGAGAGAGAGGAAGAGAGAGAGTTAGGTCTCCTAAAGACATCATTATTTTCCACTATACATGAGATCAGCAAGTCAAACACTAAGCTGTGGAATCTTCACTTTCTCAGAACTCATAACCTAAAACAGGATTACACAAATAAGATGGAAAAATAATAATAAAGAACGACAAGGACAGACAATGATACTTGTCGAGGAGACCATGTAGAACAACGCAGTTCTTGTCAGACTTCCAAACTAAACAGAATGCTGTGTGCATGCCACAGCCGCTTTCAGTATTAGTCAGCCTGCCATTATGTTCTGTGAGTGGACATGGAAAGATATGAAGCAGCGTGCAGTTCTTGTGCTCTGAAACACTTTCTCCATCACAAAAGGCTCGTCACAGGCAGCAGGGCCTCCGTTGCTCCCGTGTATGTTGACGCAACAAGACCAGCCTCTGAGCGTGGCTATAAATAGCTCGGCAATCAAGGTTTCGCCACAGGATGGAGCGCTAACATCCACCCTGTCCCGCTCAGCACAGCCAGGCCACAACAGACCACTGCTAGGGAAACAATCTGAATGGTACACAATATGCACAAAAACGTCATGGAAAGAGTGAAGACATTTCTAGTTGGGCACGGTACATGGTAAACATCTCTTATATGGAAGTTTCCCTGGTTTGTGTTGACACTCAGGGTGTCAGACATCATGCTGAGCTTTGTTTGGCGTACCAGTGTCACGCAGAACCAAAGTTATTGTCATGTAAAAACAGGGCATCACACGAAAAAGCCCAAATTTCTTTTCTTTTAGTTCCTAGAAACAAACGAAAGAAAACCCCCACAAGATCTTTAAACCCAGAAGAACTTTCAGGATAGTCTCCGCCCACAAGTGGGTGAGGAAAACCCGCAGAGGGAGGGGGTCCGGAGAGTGGCCGAGCCACGGCGCCGAGCAGAAGCGGCGAGCGTGTAGGAGAGCAAAAACCGGTTTTAGACTGTTTTAGTCCAATTTTATTTGTTGAAATCAGATTTTACTAATCTGCTCTGAGTTCTAAGGGTAAAACACCCAAATACTGCCGCTAGCTAGTAATGATCAATTGTAGGGCTGCAACAAGAAATCTATAAAATCAATACAACACTGACATAATCGGGAAAGAATTTCATTATGGATAACTTTGGTCCGCGTTGTTGCAACGAGTCAAAAAAACATCTGAAGCATGGTGGAGAAAACCGACCAAACAGTATGGAAGAACTTCACATAAAATACGAGGGTACGTGAGAGTCAAGTGGAACAGCAGCAGTATGTGTGAAGCAGAGAAACAAACACTTTTACTTATAACACTAATCAAAAGAAATGTACTGTGAGCTAGCTGCAAACCAACGGAAAACCAATTTCACCTGACACAGGGCACCATGTTAATGACAGAACACCTGAAACAAAACCACACTGGAGCCGTGGATGAAGGAGGATCAGCAGCAGGGGAAGTTACTACATAATCTAAATGAATTAAATGAGTTTAGACCCGGGCACGCGCTGCGCTTTGAAGGGAGGAATCATTTGTCTCACAGCGGGTAGTTCTACTCATTTATCTAATAGCCGGTGTTTGCTTGAGTGAATGGTCTATTAAGTCAAATTTACTTCAGTACTGCGTGACAGGCATATTTAACCAGGTGGCTTTTTCTGTAGAGGATGTGTGTGTGTGTGTGTGTGTGTGTGTGTGTGTGTGAGTGTGAGTGAGTAAGCAATAGTGTGTGTATGTGTGTTTGTAAGAGTGAGCATGTGAGACAGTGTATGAGAGAGAATGTGGGTTCTGTATCTACCTCCTCAAACTGTCTGTTGTTAAAGCTTTGTGATGTAGCAAACCCTGTTAACATTGTTTTATGTCTTTCATGTTGATTATTTATTATTATTATCACTATTATTATTATTATCATTATTATTATTATAACGGCTTAAGACTGTTCAAGCCATGTAAAAAAAATCTGTTTTCGGGCACTTTAAAAATAAGCATATGTCTTCGGCACATGTTGTAAAACATACATTTAGTTCTGTTATTTATCTGTGCATATTGTCAATTTGGAAAAACATATTGTTTTTAAATAAAAAATACAAAAATAAAAATGACTGCAATTTTGTTAACTGTAATAATCAACAAATTATTAGATCAAAATAGTTATTATTATTATTGCACCCCTAATCAACTTAGAAGAGAAACAGGAGAAGCCTGTCTGCTCTAAACCAGCCTCAGACAGCATCTCTCCACAGAGCATTAATGCTGACTGGATGTCTAGCTAACAATTCACCTCAAACAATCCCAACTAGTTTATGCTGTAGAGCTAGCTAAGAAAATCAGCAAGAGGTAGTAGTCTGTTTAAAAATAACGAAATCATATCTGGGCTCCAAGGGACTCTAGCATCAAATGTAAAATTCTTTTTGATTTCTTTCCATCTTTCCTTGCATGGTGCAAGCTGTAGTAGACAGTGGCGAATGCAAATTATTAGCGTTTACTTCTGTGCCATTATTTCTTCGAAGACTAGCCATTTCAGTGGGTCTCAGGGATCTAACTAATTATGGCCCATATACGTCTTCCTAATACTAGCTGTGCAAGTACAATATGGTTCATAGGAACACATCTCAGTGTCTTGACTGTCTGGATGTTGGTGGTCCACGTCATTCATTTCCACTCTTGTTTACAGGGCTAAATTTGCAGACATACCCTTTAAGAGACACCACCTGGACCATCCATCCGCAATCTCTGAAACAATACTTTGTCCATCCTGAGAACGGGAAGATAAGCCTTTACATGGATTAAAACAAAGTGTCCGTGGGTGGGGCTGTTGAAATAACAGGACGACAGCTTGCTCGAGCGCTCGGGGTTGCTCTTCCATCATTGTCTACAATACAGCTCCCTGCATTGAATGCGCTATCACTTACGGCAGTGTCCGACTGCCCTTCCACCAAGCCCTCACAGGCTCACTCGTCCTCTGCAGTCACAAGGCAATAACTCATAGGCCTCATAAAACTTGATGAAGCTGCCCTTGGAAGAGGAGAATGGCCCAAATGTGTAAATGAGAACTGGCCCACAGTGTCAAAATGTGTGCCCACGTACAGTTCAGTTATCAGTAATACAGGAGATGATGCAACTCCTTACACAACCTATATTTTATCTCTTGGCTATTTTGTTCAAAGACTGAATGTCTGTTTGGCTCAGCTTTATGACTCATTCAACAAGTGGACGTGAATGTGCCTCCTGTGTGAGACAGCTTTGAATTTTCTCACCCCTGGCACCGAGTGTGTCTCTTTGTCTTGCTCTTTGACTGCCGTTCTCCAGCACACTTGCCTTTGAGCGCAATCTCGTCTCTCCATCTTTCATTCATCTTGCCTTGTGCCCTCCGCAGGAGGGGACCCAATCATACATGCCAAGTGATGAAAAATCTGCTCCAGACGAGTTCTGCGTCTGAAGAGAGTACACTATATGGACAAAAGTATTGGGACACACCCATTTTTCAAGGTTTGGGCTAGGCCCCTTAATTCCAGGGATGGGTAACCTTAATGCTTCAGCATACCAAGACATTTTGGACAACGCCATGCTTCCAACTTTGTGGACACAGTTTGTGGAGAACCTTTTCTAATCCAGCATGACTGAACCCCAGGGCACAAAGCAAGGTCCATAAAGACATGGTTGGATGAGTTCAATGTGGAAGAACTTGACTGGCCCGCACAGAGCCCTGACCTCAACCCCAT
>JBBPCZ010071259.1:0-12009 GCA_037974445.1 Brycinus macrolepidotus | reverse complement strand
TATACCCATTGTACATGTGTACATAAATACATATACCTATTTAAGTTTACATATACATATATATTTTCCAATTACATCCATCCACATTTTATGTTTCTAGATTGTATAGTGTACATTTTATACTTTATTGTTGGTATAGTTTTATTCTATTCTATTGCTCTTACCTTTGTACTGTCCACTTTCTGCCGTGACAATGCAACTAATAAAGGTTTATCTTATCTTATCTTATCTTATAAAAAACATATTAATAAGCTCCTAAACTGTGATCCTTCGGAGCAGCAGCGGTCCAGCAGCGTCCCCCAGTGGCAGAAGGTAAAGGTGACAGGCAGGTGAGGCTCCAGAGCTGAAGGCAGGGTGTGTCTGTTTCATCACACATCTGGGTAAAGAGCTGGGTGTAACATTCAGAGGCGGGTGTTAATTACTGAAAGAGTCTTCAGACATCTTTATTTATCTGAAATCTTCCTCGTACTGACACTCACAGAGACACGAGGAGGAGAAACATCTCTCATCTCCACCTACTGGTCAGAGACATCTCCTGCTTTCAGTTCTTCTAAACGTCACCAGGCTGAGAGCAAGTGACTGCAGCGGGAGAGGATCATCACCAGGAAACTTAAAAAAGGACTAAACTTGACTTTGCCGCTCCAAACTGCGGACTCGGGCTGTTTTGCGTCGTTTTGGGAGTCGTGGTTGTTTCCTCCCGAGCCTGGTAAGAACTCATGGCCCAGTTTAGCACTGGGGGTCTATAAATTCCTTTGCTGGCTTGGGAGTTGTCTTGTGTATGTTTGAGAAAAGATGTCAGAGTGCTGTTCGTGTTTCTGACTCGGAGACTGATCCAAAACGTCCAAACTTTTGTCCTCTCTTCTGAATGAGGACAGCACCTCAGGACAGGCAGTGCTTTAATTTAGTATTATTTTAATCTAATGTTAATACATTAGTCCAATAGGCCGCCTCACTCTCATTATATGAAACATAGGAAGCAAGTTTGTCATCTAAACCCACGTGCTTTTTATTATGAGTTTTTTAAAATCCTTTTATAAGGGCTGTTGCTAGTTGAATGTCGGGAAAAGTATATGTACGTAGTGCGTGTGTTTGGGTTTGTGTGTTGTGCTTTTAGAGTTTGGGGGTGGACCTAGAGGTTGGCAGGGGTGGGCACTGCCCACCCAAATACCTGGTTATTCTTCTGGCCTTCAGGCTTCAGGAGGCTTGGTACTTAACGTTCTTCTAAATTACTTTAGCTCATTTCTCTTATTTCTATTATATTTAATGGTCTTTTTTTTTTATCTAAAGGATTGGCTGTAGCAGATGATCTGTAATCGTTAAATACTGGCAGACAAGCCGTGTTCAACCCCCCCTCTTGTTTTGATTCAGCCCATGATGCTAAATTTGAAACAGAAACCTTTTGGTTCCGTGCTTGAGAAAGTGCCACTCCTTATGGATTATATTACACTCAGCCCCAGGCTGTTGTTTTGTACTGTGCATTTTTATATGCTGTAAAAAGAAAAGTATGCATTATCGAATTAAAAACCCACACCAAAATTTGCCCACACTAAATCTATGAACCCCCCCCCCCCCCACACACACACCGTTTGGGGAAACCTAGAAGCAGGCCTGGGGTGGGAAGGGTGTGTGTGCGCACATGTGTTTGAGAGAGGAAAAAACTCATTTTTTCCTCTTTATGTTGTTGTTGCCTAGCAGAGGTGGAGAGTGATGTAACAGGGCTGCTCTTAGTCATGTTGGGCTGGCGCATAAATGAGAGCTTTTTCATGGCGAGCAGAGTGTGAGCCTGTGCTCGTACATGCAGGGATATTCCTGTCCAGCTGCATTCTTCCTGCAGGCTCTCAGCGGGAGCAGCAGGGCTGTGGTGCACACTCTCCAAACAGCACTGGAGTGGAGAAACATATGAAAACACTGAAACACAAATAGACTTGGTTTGTGACACCGAATGACTAACTGTTACTTATATAGTACAGTGCAAAAGCTACATTATATTTAAAACCTGTTTAGCTGAGCAGTTTAAAAGCTACAAATAACAGTGAATATTGGTTTTATGTGTTGTCTATGTGTTTGCTTAATTATTCCCAGACATCTCATTGTGTAAGCCCAGTATTACATTGCAGTTCTCATCAAACACCTTAAATACCTGGTTCAGCTCAATCGATGCTTCATTAGATTAAATCAGGAGCTGCTAATGGAGTTTCTCAAATCCATGCAAATGCTGGAGGCAACCTGTGTTCTTCTAACCAGCTCACAAAACTTCAAGTGCTGTTTACACGCAAAACAAATCTTGATATTATTTAATGCTTTCTTGTTTGTTTCTCATTTTAATTTGTGTATTTGCTGTCAGAAAGTCCTTCACTGCTCAGATCAATGGCTTTAAACAGTTTGCACAGGAGCCCAAGACTTTTGCAGAGTACTGTGCAAATGGACAAAATTAGAGTTCATAGCCAAAACAGTTGTCGCTGTCGTTCTGAAATTGTCGTCCCATTTGTCCATTCCTTTTCTCATAACTTCAGTGCTCAAATAAAGAAGCAAACGTAAGATGTCTCGCATGTCGTGCCCGATCCGTTACGTTTTCAGTAAGAGGAAAGTTATTTTCACTGAGCTGTAGCTTTCCAGTCAACTAGCCTTTGTTGGTTTCATGTTGCAAGAACATCGGCCAGTTCTCAGCTGTCCTCTAAGCATACGCATTATATCTGGTCATCTTGGCTGACACTGTAACAGTAGAGCAATGGGGAAACATTTTATGTAAGCCTCTTGACAACAGGAAGGGCTGTGTGTGCACCAAGAAGCCCATTGGCTTGTGGGTGACATACAAGCAGCTTTTTCATTCAGTGTCATATCTGCCAAACAGCAACATTAAGGGTGTTCACTCGAATTGAGAAACTGTCAGAACTCAACTATGCCCACAGTTGTGACATGTTCTCATACGCCATGTCCTCAGTAGATAAACACTTGCAGTGACTCAGTCCCAGGAGGGAAAGATATGACCCTAAATTTTCCTTTCAGGAAGTTCAGGCTTGAGAGCTGCAAACAGAGATGGGAGGATAAAACAGAAGGACATAGAAATGTGAATAGAGTGGGGAAAATGGAAATAATATGGGATATAGAAACAATATAGTTTTAATTAGCTGACACTGATAAATACCAGATGTGAAATTGCAAAGTACTATTTCAAAAAAGTTCTAGACGACATACAAGTTAACCAGTGACATATAACCCAACCTTTCACAGTGGGAAAATTATTAACTTGGCCATGGGAAAAAATAATGTATGTGTGTGTGTGTGTATATATATATATATATATATATATATATATATGTGTGTGTGTATATGTATATACATCTGATCTGTTTCTACTTGATCTTTTTTTTTTAATTTATTTTGCAACAAAATGGCCATATTCCGTATTCCACATTCCATCACATTACATGCCTTTTAACAGTATATGTCACAGTGTTTTGTTTGATTTGGTAGGTTGGATCAGACACTATGCACCTGTCATGTCATAAAAATAAAAAACTATTAAAATGCTATAATTACATTCATTAATTATCTGAGCTGCTTATCCTGACAGGAGTTGTAGAGGTTGTGCAACTTATCCCAGCACTCACAGGGTGAAAGGGAAGGTCGCCCAAGACCTTCTCGCTGTGAGGCGAGAGCACTATTCACTGTGCCACCGTGCCACACACTACAATTTAATACAATTAAATTGTATACAATTTCAAGCTTATTGTACCATAATTTTTCATAATAACGGTTTCATATCATTATATCCATTTACCCTAACTAGTAATTACCTAGTAAGCTTGTAAATGAAAGGAATCAATATAAATTGCTGTCCAGACTGGTCAGTCTGCTAATGGTTAATGAGACCCATGCTGGCCATTCTAAGGTGGAACTTTGTCATTGCAGAAGCACCCAAGAGTCAGTTACTTACTCACGCAATGGATAGTTAAACAGATATTGGGTCATTCATTATAAAACTATTCAAATTGTACACAATGTGCTCATAATGAATATACACAGACAACCCACTTCATTAGATGCCCCTTGTATACCTTGTATGTACACTTATTGTCCATTTTATCATCACCACTCCAATGTGTTAACAATTACAGACTACAGCCAGCCTGCTTCTCCGCATCATTTGTTAACCCTGTTTACTTCATTTAGGAGCCCCACAGTACCACAGGTGTTATTTGGGTGTTGGATTATTGTCGGTGTTATACTGGAGTTTAAAACTAGACAGTAATTTATAAATTAATGATTAAACTTCATGCTGTCTTCATATGCGTAATCCAAGGGAATTTAATGGGGCTGAGAGAAGACTGAAGAAATAACGCAATATTTATCTGCAAGTCCAGACCACAATTTTGGCATATGGTTGTGCATTCTGAACAAGCTTAGTGTTGCTGAACAGCCATCAGCTGGGTGGCATTTGTCACTCAAGTGGGCGGTACGGGATAAAACAAAATCAACTTCCGTTTGGAGTGGCAAATTAATGTTTTGTCCGCCTGCCCCCAGTGTGGTGGATGCCCTGAATTTACCAGCCTCTCACTAAGAATATATTTTCTATCACATAATTAACACATTTTCCTAAAGAGACAATTTAAATTATCTATAGTAGTACTGGCTTAAGTCCAGCTCCTTGCTTGCTGTGTGTTGCTGATAAAATCTGCTATTTTCATTATAATAAAGCATTTAAATGACGTCAAACCTGTGCTTGCATGTAAATAATGATTGAATTATTGAAAGTAATGAATATATTTTGATGAAGCTTGCTCTGTTCGCTCATATAGTTTTAATAAAATGCACTGCAAAAGTCTTTGGTGTCAGATTTTAGAAAACAGACACAGTCCAAGCTCAAGTAAACACACTGTACTCACCACTGTGTAACTGCAGTGTTTGGTGATTTTGTAAGATCCATAATGTGTTTCAGTTAATGCATCCCCACTTTCTTTCATTATATATATGTTAGCCGTACACTGGGGATGACATCACTATACTTATATATACTTATATATACTATACTTGCTATACTTATGCATTTCATTATCGGCTTTTAGGGATAAGGTTTGTCAGTCAGTGACTCTCATAGGCTGATCTGCAAGTTGGTCTAGTAGTCTAAGAATAAGACTGTCATAGGCTGAAAAATAAAGGTTTGCAAATGATTCTTGGCTCAGATATACGTTTTTGGGAAATCTTTCATTTTCAAAATGTAAAGAGTTTTGGGTGGAGTTTATGGCAGCTTGTGCTATACACTAGAAGGCCAGACTGAATAGGGAGGTCTGAATAGGAAGGAATAGGGAGGAAACAGGGAGGTAGGTCATGGGAGGTAAAACTTTATCACATGAGAGAGAAGACAGAAGGACCTCCACCCAAACTTCAGTTTAGGGAGGACTGATTATATTTCTACATACTGTGACTGTCTTGCAGTAAAGTAAATGGCCACTGATGAAAGAATAATGTGAAACTTCACTATTTACACAAAAAAAAAAACACATTAATACCTAAATCGATTAAAACACCCACAGAAGCACTGGAATTATGATTGGTTAGGGTGTTCTTGGCACACAGTAAAATAGTACTGTGAATTGGGAGAGACTTATTGTATTTTGCAGCCTTATCATATTCTTACTTCTCCATGTCTTCAGGGAATTGCTGAAGCAGCATGTCTAGGTCTGACTTCCCTCCGGGTTACGATGACTCCCGGCTGTTTCACAACCCTCAGGCTGGGGGTCCAAATCCCTCTGCACCACCACCAGGATATGGCTTCCCTCCATATGGGGGCCAACCCCAGCCTACAGGCTACCCTGGAGCTCCCTACACCCAGCCTTACCAAGGTCAGCCTGGCCCCTATCCCGGTCAACCCGGCCCCTACCCCGGTCAACCCGGCCCCTACCCCGGTCAACCCGGCCCCTACCCCGGTCAGCCTGGCCCCTACCCCGGTCAGCCTGGCCCCTACCCTGGTCAGCCTGGCCCTGGACATCCAGGGCAACCAGGTCAAGGATACCCACCACCAATGCCACCCATAATCCCAGTCATGCCCATCCCAGGACAAGGTAAGACCAAGGGGATATGTTTCCAAAGCTTGTTGGAAGTAAATACATATATTCACAGAGGCTCTCAGGTCAAGATTAAAGGTTCTTGCGCTGTAGCACCACAACTGATATTAGTAGAAACAAGCATTCATCAAATATCTGATAAATACTGATCTGGAGTCAGTTCTTTCTACTGTTAATTAGCACCTGATATGTTCAAAATGAATAGAAATTGTCACTCTAATAGATATTGTCATAGTGATTTGGCAAAATTGGTATTAAAGGGCAAAAAACCCTAGAATTTCCCCCCTTATTTGAAATAAAACAATTTGAAATAAAAATAATTCACTCTAATCCACTCTGAACAGTCCATATGTGGAAACTAAGGTGCAGAAACAGCCCATTTTGATTTTTTTTTTCGTGATACGACAAAAACACTATATACGCTATGTCAGTGGTTAAGCCACTTTGCTTTCAACATTGATGTTACAGATGATGAAGGATTTACAACATCACCAGGATGGGAGAGCCTGAATGTGCGACACACTTTCATTCGCAAAGTAAGACTTATTAAGAATTGTTTTTGCACACAACATTTAGTATGACTGTTTATATTAATACCTACTAATATTCAGCAAAAGCCAGTAACAGAAAAGAGTTGAAGCACAACATTTGCAGTGAAACATGCTGTCATTTTTTTAGATCAGTTTTATCTAAAGTATCAAACACACTGAACTGTCATTAATAATTTTACATTACTGCACAAAGTAACCACTGTGCTATTAGATATAAACTGTACATTAAAATATAAACATTTAAAATGCACTGAAACTGAGAATAGGTATCAATTGTGATATTTTAAAAATAAAGAACTAAAAAAAAAAACACCATTTCCCCCTTACTCCAAGTATTTTTAACCAGCCAGATGTTGTTATTTCAGGAGTTGACTTCTTTAGTTTGCACTGAAGCTACGAGGCTAATCTAGCTAACAAGTAATAGAGGCTTATAACTATCAGGTATCATTTTACAAACTTCGCACTTGAATCATCACACAGTTACCTCAAACTGAGTTGTGCTGTTAGCTGTAAATTTGGGGGCTGACTGTGAATTAAATTTTGTTGGAGGGGCAGGGGTTGGTTGTTGGTGGGTGGTCATGAGCATCACATTAAGGCTGAAAGCACAAGTGTGTCACATTAGATGCTACCCTCCATGTAGGTCGTGTGCTTTTGTTCGTAGAGTTTTCATATGACGCCAGAAACAACGTAAGCAACCACAGAACACGGTTCGAGCCAAGTGTGTGATGATTTAGGCCTGCAGATTGTGCGATGCTAATTCTTTGAGTGTAGGCTTTCACTACGTGTTCTGTACATTAGCCTCATTGCTCCAGGGCAAATATGAAACTTCACACACCAAACATGTCTTGGCTGTTTGACATGGCAGAGAACTTGGCTATATAACCTTCTATAAATGGGAATTTTCAGTGAACTATCCATGTTTCTAACTGAGTTTCTCCTTTCTGATAGGTGTACATGATCCTTGCTGTCCAGCTCCTTGTCACTGTCTCCATTGTGGCAGTTTTCACATTTGTGTGAGTCCTTGTGTCTGTGTCAGTGTGTATGAGTGTGTGTGAGGGACGTGTGAATACTTGTGCTGGGGTGGGTGTGTTAAAACCTAAAGGATAATGAAGGATAATTGCTGTTATTGGTGCTACCTGTGCAAGTTTGACTGTATTATAACAATGATTAGGTCACTTTAAACATATTGCATTGTGTTCTATGAAGACTTTAGGGCTGTGGTGTTCTTTCTTAACTGTTTTTATTTTACTTCTGACCTCAGACAACCCGTGCGTTCCTTTGTCAAAAAATATCCAGCAATCTACTACGCTTCATAGTAAGCTCTTCAACTTCACCTAGTCCTGTATTGTGTCCTGTGTTGTGTATTCAGGTCAATATAAATTATGCCAGTGTTGACCTGTCGGCCTGTGTTTTAAGTGTTTGTGTGTCTGTGTCTTTGCAGTGCAGTTTACATGATCACACACATCATGCTGGTTTGCTGTAAGGGACCCAGGTGAGCAAATTAGCTCTGCTTTAATCAGCCCAAAAGAACTAATAGCTTTGCATTAAATCTGTAATACAGATTTAAAGTGTAAAAGTAAAAAAATATACATACAGACAGGAGAATCCAGTGAACTGACAGGGACTAGGACATGATAGACCTCCGTTACATGATGTTAGACAGCGTTATTGTGTCTAATGTTTCCCCCTTTCTTGCTTTAGGAGGCGTTTCCCATGGAACCTTATTCTGTTGGCCATTTTTGTGAGTTGGAATGTGCTGAGTCATTTGGATTGAAAATAAAGGGTGTGGTCCTGTAAAGGAATAGAAAACACTTGTTAACCAAGAAATGCTTATATTAGTTATATTAATGCTTATATTCCTTCCCTCTGTAAAACTCTGCCACTTTAGTTGCCCAGAATTGATCAAGTAACATAATAAGGACTTTACAAGGGCCTTATCCTGCAAGAGGTTCAAACAGTAACGAGAGAAAAGCATAAGTAAAATGTAGGATCTCAAAAAACACAGTGATGTATGTGTTGTCATGCACTGTTCTTTGACAAGTTGACATGCAATGGCTTCCAAAAGTATTTGGACAATGTTTAGATGTTCTTCCTTAAGGCTATTCAGGGATGCTTCATAAAACAATGTGAATTTTGGTTCAGAGAAAAATGTCTTTAGCACTAGATCAGGCATATACAGCTCCGGAAAAAAATAAGAGACCACTGTAAAAATGTTCAGTTTCTCAGGTTTTATCTTTTATAGGTACACGTCATGGGCGGCGGAGCGCTCTACATCTCGCCCGTTGTCCGAGAGAGAAAAAGGGGGGGGGGACGAAACGAATGATTTTGGAAAGTGCTATAATGGTTCCGGCGCCCATGGTGCACGTATTGAACTGAACAGCTTTGCCTTAACTGCTGACAATATTTCTCCTAATTTCCAAATAAAAAGATTGTTCTTTACAGCATAATTTTAAAGAAAATGACAACACATCAAAATAAGAGAAATGATGCAGTGTTTACAGAACCTGAATAATTCAAAGAAAACAAATCTCTTGTTCACTCTTAAACAAAATGGCAATTATTACCTTTGACGTACTTCTAGTAGTGTTTTGCCATCCAACTAGTCACATTGTGAGAGGAGAGTGTTGATTACAGCAGTGTTTATACTTTTCCTCATTAAATAAGATTTGATTCAGGTGATCACTAATCAGTACCTCATATAGCAGAAAGAGGTGCTTGTGTAGGAATTTAACAGACACTGGCATGGAATGGTCGTCATATTCATAGAGATGCTGATTTAAAAATAAATTGCAGTGGTCTCTTTTTTTTTTTCCGGAGCTGTATTTAGGGGTGTAACAATACAATGAAATATCAAGATATCGCAATACAAAAACAATATGACAATATGCATCACACACGTTACAATGCTTCATGGTGAATGTGTTCTGTTAATTAGGATATTTGATGTAACTGCGTTGTATATAGTGTTAAATCAGCAGTCAACAACCCAGTCCACAACATTCATATCATACACCCCCCGCCCCACCTTCCAGCTCTAGTCTTGTTAGTAAATTCTGCCACTACTGAATACAGTCATCAGTTTTCTTTATACAGATTTCTGTCTAAATATTGTAATAATATTGTAACGTTTTCAGTCTTACTTTGTTGAATATACTGTAAATGTGTATCAAACCATAAGGCCTGAATCATCTATCAAACCAAATCGTGAGTTTATTGCATCGTTACACCTTTACTTATCGTAGGCTCTTTTTGTGGAGAAGAATTCCAGCCAGACTGCACTGATGTTACTGTAAAGCACACAGGTGCAAATGTTGATAGTCTGGGGCTGTTTTTCTTACAGTGTGGTCAATGAGCTCATGTTATTAATGAGATCATGAGAGAAGGCATTTCAGAGTACAAAGGAATTGCTCTAAAAAAGCATGGCACACATGTCCAAATACTTTCTGGGGTCACTGTAAGCATCATGCAGACAGTAGGAGGAGGATGTGCTGACTGTTGTGAGAAAACCTTGAATCTCTGTAAGGATAACTTTCTAGGAGAAGCAGAAAACATGAACTGTAATGAACGTTGATGTAATGAGTTTTTAGTCCAAGGAATTTGGGAGATTGCTGTTAGTCCAGTCATCATAAATTGTTCACACGGCATAAAATGCATCTGATGTTTTCACATTGTTTAAAAAAATAACTGGAACAAATGTGTTATATGGTTTTAACATGACAGTGATATCCGTAACCATGCCATGTCCTGTACTGTATGTGCACCACTGCATTTGAAAAAGTCTGCAAACAAAGCTTTGCTGTAAAATGACTTTATTTCTGTTTTTCCTTAGACTCTGGCCATGTCCTATATGGCAGGGATGATATCAAGGTGAGTAGCTGCATGCCAGTGACACAAAATGCAGAGTCAGTTCCTGTCAGCAAGTGCTGTTAATGCCAGAAGTTGTTCAGCAGGGTTTGTGTCAGAGTAAACCGTCATCCTTTGTGTGTGTTGACACAGAGCTCTTTTATTCATTGTTTGATTTGAATATGAGACCGGAGACTTTCTTTACTTGGAACACTTTGCATTCAACAGTGCCTCTTATTTATAAAATGAACCAGCTGGTCACATTATCTTCAAAAAATCATCTCATACAGTGCAACAGGCCAAAAACTTGGAACCGAAATTAATTTTTAAAGAGCCCATCCTACATGTTCTTTCATTCTATCTTCCAAAGTCTGTCTTATTTCATTCCATTACCACTGACCGTTTTCCAACATCTCTACATCCCTTACAATGTTATTTAGTTATGAATGGCTTCCTCGTATTGTGCCACATTCAAAAAGCTATCCAGGATAAAAACCCTCCTGATAACTCCAGTGAGTATTGGGCCTGGCTAAACTGCTGTAGGCTGAATATTTGCATTTATGTAAATGAATAAGTTTTCATGACACCAGAAAAACAGCTGATTCAAGGTGGGCTGTTTTTGTATCTTAGTTCCCATATACAGACTGTATGGCCTGGGGAGTGAACAGCATGTTTTGAAACTTTAACGAAGTTTACTAACTGTATCAGTCACTTTTATTTTTTAAAAAAAGAGGGAAATTTGGTTGTCAGTGTCATGGACCCTTTCAGTCTGTTTGCCAGCATCTAACACCACAACACCTTACTGATATCTACTTAAACCAAGGATGTTTTCCCAAAATGTTCTGGTGGGGCTGGGGTGCTAGATTGCAGGTGCGGTAAACCGGGGAGAAAGTTGGGTAAAAAATACATTGGATTAGGTGCTTAAATTTCGTAATTTCAACTGATATTTGATGTCGCATTTATCATATCCTGGAAGAGCAAAATGTTAAAATGACAGTAAGTCGCTGTGTTAAAACATCAGCATTTTAGTCATTTTACTGCTTCTGGAACCCTCCAGGTGGATCTAGGTGTGTATGCAAATGTGTATATCAGCATCATCTTTGGCATTAACAGATTCTGCATGTCCATGGCAAATATCAGAAATCAGCATTGGGCAAGAACTTGTGCATTGAATGGACCTACAGAAATGGTTCAAAATGATTTAGATAAACATTCTGTTACACACACACATGCACACATACACACACATAAGCACACACACACTTTATGCACTGGTGTGTGTGTGTGTGTGTGTATATATATATTTACATATATATATATACATACTGCCCGTCCAAAAAAAAAAGTCACACAAACTAATATTTCGTTGGACCGCCTTTAGCTTTGATTACAGCTCGCATTCGCTGTGACATCGTTTCGATAAGCTTCTACAATGTCACAACATTTATTTCCATCCAGAGTTCCATTCATTTGTTGCCAAGATCTTGTAGTGATGATGGGAGAGTCGGACCGCTGCGCAAAGTCTTCTCCAGCACATCCCAAAGATTCTC
>JBBPCZ010071220.1:0-12010 GCA_037974445.1 Brycinus macrolepidotus | reverse complement strand
TCTGTGAAGTGTGAACCCCAAGAAAAAATCCTAACATCATTCCCTGCTTTGTTGAATGTTTTACTAGTACCCTCCCCCCCTTAACAGTGCTGTGTCTTCATTTTTTAGTAATTTTTTCGATTTTTCGCAGGGACCTGGAACGGATTACACTATTACACCCCTAGAAGTCTACAGGAAATTGTGTTTCGCACAAGGAACTCCCCGCATAACCAACGCGCCACTGGAACGGATTGCATTCGTTATGCGGGGTACCACTGTAATATCCCTGCAACGCGCATTCTTCCTATTCTTCCATATTTGTAGCTCTGATGTGTGCATCAATGTAATCGGTGTACCAGGAAATCCTTTCCCTTTGCTTGGGATGCAAAGTGTGATTAAATGCGTTATTTTTTTAACACGTTTTTTTTTTTTCAAATTAATTAATCGCAATTAACGCGTTAAATTCCCACCCCTAGTATGAATACTTATAGTTTGTACACTGCACATGCATCGATGCACGCACGCACACACACACGTACACACACACACACTTGGACACTGTGTGTGGATTCAGGATGCATTACTTGCATTCATAAAGACAGATTTATTTCACTGTGAGTTTATTCATAGAAAAACTTAATGCAGGAAAACCCAAAGCTGTGAAAGCAGGGCAAAACTGAGAAAAAAGTGAAAGAATAAAATAACTAATAATAACTAATTTGATTACATTCTTACATTGTGTATTTTATTTGTGACAAGTGCAGAAATACCTTTTTCACACACACACACACCAACACTCCACTGTAATCCTTAAATAAGGCCTAAATCATCATCTAATCAGACATTTCTTCTCTCTTTCTTATTTTCTGTTGATCTCTCTCACACCCATCACACACATCATTTGATATTGCTCAGAACAGTTCCACAGCTCAGAGTTTTTGCTGCTTAACGCTCCTAATTCAACCCACAGGATAGAGTAAGGTGGATTGGGCATGTTTCAGTTTTACAGGGGCTGGAGGTAATAAACTGCCCCATCCCTGCAAAGGACTGGGAATTACAATTACTCTGGATTTTGGGAAATGTGACACATAGACAGCTGTTGTTCTCTCTCTGACGGTCTGCCTCACAGTCATCCTATCTCATTAAGTCTGGTGTGTCAGATTCCAGTCCTTGTATGCCACAGCACTGCAGAGTTTAGCTTTCTATTTTCTCATTAAATACACCTGATTCAACTCATCCAAGGTTTTTATGAGTTGAATGGTTAGAAAAGGGAAAACAGCTCTGTGGATCAGAGAGTGACATCACTACAGTCCTGGAGTTTTGCAGTAGGGGTTTTTAGGCTGAGATGCCTTAACCATGTTATTTGTTGTGAATTGGCTAATTACATCTACACACTCACACATACGTAGACTATATAGACAAAAGTATTGGGACACACCTGTTTTTCAGGGTTTGGGTTCTAGGCCCCTTACTTCCAGTGACGGGCAATCTTAATACTTCAGCATACCAAGATATTTTGGAAAACGCCGTGCTTCCAACTTTGTGGAGACAGTTTGCAGAACGCCCTGCATAACTATGCCCCAGTGCACAAAGCAAGGCCTATAAAGACATGGTTGGATAAGTTTGGTGTGGAAGAACTTGACTGGCCCATACAGAGCCCTGACCTCAACCCCATCCCACACCTTTGGGATGAACTGGAACGGAGATTGCGAGCCAGGCCTTCTCGTCCAACATCAGTGCCTGACCTCATAAATGCTTTACAGAATGAATGGGCACAAATTCCTACAGAAACACTCCAAAATCTTATGGAAAGCATTCCAAGAAGAGTGGAAGCTGCTGCAAAGAGGGGACCGACTCCATGTTAAAGTCTATATATTTGAAGGCAATGTTATTTAAGTCCCTGTTGGTGTAATGGTCAGGTGTCCCAATACTTTTGTCCATATAGTGTAGTTCTCTCCCACTAATACCTTTACTACTCACCATCTTTCTTAAGAATCTAGTTTCAATTGTAAAATGCTATCTCTTTTTCTCATCCTTTTCTCTTGCTTTCTGTCTCTTTCGCTCTCTTTTCCTCTTTCTTCACCATTTCTTCTGCATTTCTTGGCTGTTTCCATGGTGATCCTGGTCTACTCTTTCTCCGGAATACGGGTGGCTCCTTCCTCAGACACAGGCCCCTCCCTTTTGCTCTCTGCAACAACTTCTGTGTAGGTGACCTCTGGGTTGGACTTCCTGCCTTTGGTTGGGGTGACAGCAGCCTCCGCCTCAGCCCCCTCCTGGCCTTCAGCAACAGCACGCTCCTTTCTGAGTTTGATGGTGGGAGCTTTCTTCGCAATGTTTGCCTTAAGCCTCTCACCGCTCTGACGCATCTTATCCCGCTGCTCAGGGGGAATGATCTTCTCACCCAGGTTGTTAAACTTGGTGCCCAGAGTCTGCCCTGTCTTGCTCAGACTCTCCTTCGTCTTGCTGAGGTTCTCTCGGGTTCTCTCACGGGTTTTACTCATGCTCTCCTTGGAAAAGGCTGCTTTGATGTTCTCTATCCCCTTCAAGCCTGTCTGTCTCAAACGTTCTGCCCGTGACGACTCCGCCTCCTCCACCACCATGTATTCCTCATCAGAAGAAAGATCTGCGGGGATCTCATATTCATCAGGCTCCACCTCCACATTTGCCAGCCCTGCCCCCTTAGGGGTCTTTGTCACAGCAACTGACGGAATTTCAGTCTCACCCTAAGGAAGAAGATAAAGACAGACAGAATATAGAAAGACAGAGGGAGAGAAAGAAAGAGATGAACAAAAGAAATGGCGAGAAATATGTGAATTGAAGCTACCTCATGTAATGATGAAGGCTTTACAGATAAAAACCTTTGCCCTTTAGTCTAGAAGCTTTATTTCTTCACTGTAAAAAAGTCTTTTTACTAATTTGACCAACTGAGTTGCTCAGAGGAGAAAACACATTTATGATTTACACCAGTGAGATTTACACCAGTGAGCTATGATGAAATAGCACATAAATGCTTTAGTTAATTCATCCTTTGACATTACCTGAGGAGACGCACTTAGCATAGTCACTTGTCACTTGTTGTGTTGTGCTCTTACCAAATCACAGTTGGGGGTTTACCACGAAACAGGCTTTCTCAGTTTAGCCAGATAACCTGAGCCCAAAGTTAAGCCTGTCCAATAACGTCCCTCAGCTCTTTTTGTATTGGACAGATGTGACTTTGGGCTCAAGTTATCTGGCTAAACTGAGAAAGTCTGTTAAATATCCCCAAGTGACTCTCCTGACAGCACACTGCAGCTTCAGATGAGTCAACATGTTGCGTCAAACCCACACCTTGCCTTATTTAAACAATACAAATCCATGACCATGTGTGAGAGTACCTGGTAAATGACGACTCTAAACTTGTTCCTGGTGAGAAGCTCATCCTGTGTGGTCTCCACTTTCTTTACACGGACATTCTGCTTCTCCACGCGTGAGCGCACCTCCTTAACATGAGCACTCACACGCCGGGCCTTCTGCAGCAGCTTGTCCACAGTGGTCGCTGTGGAACCGTGGTCCTGGGCAAGTTTGACAAGCTCTGATTGGACAGCAGTAATGGAAGTCTCAAGCTGCTGTTGGCGTTCTTCCATCCGTTGCTGGCTGGCCTGTACACCATCGATGATGGTGGAGACACGTTCCAGCAAAGACAGGATCGAAAGTGCAGACACCGGCTGGCCAGACTCATCCTCAATGCCCAACATTATGTCTCCTCTTTTCTCCATTTCCAACACACTCTCACAGACCGGTGGTTTGAAGAGGGTAAGTCCTTGATCCTGGTGGGCAGGAGAACAGCCAGGCTGGGAGTCCTGGAGCTGAAGACTAACTGATGCAAACGTAGAGACCTGCCCTGCCAGACAGCCCCCACCCACATACACAACCCACATACACACATACATACACACACACACACACACACACACTCTTACACACCTCAGAGATATAAATATAACTGTAAGAGGACACGGGGGCATTTTTGGAAGTAGCAGTACAGGGAAACATAAAGGAAAGCCCCAATAATTTACAAAGTTTCAGTAATTATGTGTGTGTGTGTGCATGGATTGCATTAGGTTAATGATTCTCCTTTGAACTACTCAGATGGAGGGTGGTGGTGTGTTTGGTGCTGTTTATATGTGTGTGTGTGTGTGTGTGTGTGTGTGTGTGTGTGTGTGTGTGTGTGTGTGTGTTGGGCCAATTAATTTGGCTTCAGGAGACTCAGTCACTTTGCCTAGTGACTTCTACCCTCCCCTGGTGGTACTCAGCCAACTCAATTGAAGACAGCAGCTGCAGCTGCCACAAACATACACTGTAACCTGACCATGTGTGTATTTTTTCCTGTTGGAATTCAACTCTAAAGTCAATCTGCAACCTTACACTGGAAGACTACACATCCCAGCATGCATTGTGAGTGTTAGGCCCACATGATAGAATAGCCAATAGGAGTGAAAGGGATAACTTAATGAGTAAGAAGAGACAGGGAAAGAAGCTTCAAAAAGTCTTTAAAAAATTGCAAGTAAGACAGATTTATGAGAGTGAGTTAGTCTTCAAGACCACTCCCAGCAGTAATGAGCTAATAAAAAATAACATATTACAGAAATCAGTCTGAGATAACTCCCACAGGGGCTTTCTCCACACAGTGAGTGATAGGAGCAAAAGCACTCAGTCGCACTGATTACGCAGACAAGGCCTTAAATACCAAAGCTTCCTGGACTGCTGACTCGCAGTGCATTTAATGTGACTCAGGGCCATGGAACCCAACCATAACTGAAGATAATCTGGCTGCTACACCTTGGAGCAGCTGGTGGCCTAGTGGTTTAGGAGTTGCCCCTGCAATTGGAAAGTCTTGGGTTTGAATCCCAGGACTACCAGTAGCACAACTGAGGTACCATTGAGCAAGATACTGTCTCCACACACTGCTCCCCAATGCTTGCTGGCTGCCCAATGCTTCACTTGGTGAATCGAGTCTGGTGTGTTTATATGTGACTACAAGGGGCCACTATACTTCAGTCACAAAGTCCAGTAAACTTCCCAGAGGATGACCACTGATCCTACATTCATTATAACCAATGAATGTAGAACAGTGGGGAGAACTGGACTGCCTCTGCCATGAGCACTGGTCATCTCAACATGTGAGGCCTATGGACTGAGTCAGCATGAGTGAGGTCTTTTCATGGTTCCTGGTCAGCACAAAAAAATAGGCCCATATTTATAAAGCATCTCAAAGTAAGAACAGATCTAAAATCTACCATGGCTTATGCACATGGACAAAAATCACTGGAACCTGTAGTAGGGTAAAGAATACGCTCTCAGAAAAAATATACCTTTCAGGGTACAAATCTTGTCAGTGTGGTGATACCTAAACGGTATGTCCTTTGTACCTGTAGTTGAAACAGCTGTTTTAGAACAAGTGTAGTTGCACTTCACCCAAGTTTTTTGTATTGTGTCATTCTATTACAAAAAGCAAAAATAAGAAAAACAAGTCTACGTAAAACAATTAAGATACACATTTGAGGACCATGTTGTGACTTTTAGGATACAGTCGGAAAATCTTTCTGTACAGTGCCTTATTCTTGACAGTGTAATGTCTCTCAACTATGGACATTCTGCAAGTTGGAAGGCACCTTAGGCTCTGACCTTGATTGGGTCTGTTTGTAAGCTCAAGGCACTCTGGCCAAGACCTATGAATCTAATAACAGTTTCACTCAAGTTATGTGCTGCTCTCGTTAAGTTTCTCTTTGGTAGTGGTGGGGAAACACTGTGGTAGAGTGGAACCCTGGAGCGAGAACCAAGGCTAAATTCAAGACTTTTAACTCAAGATGATGTTGCATGTGACTTCAATTCCTGATTATGGATAGCAGCCTGGCTAAAAACAACTGTGATGTAATGAGGCGAGGCAGTAATCCTGAACTGAGGTAACTGAACATCTGCCCCAGAACCATGGATAGGAACATCAGAGACTCAACAGGCTTCAGAATGACGACCAACAGGTAAGCCATGAGTGATGTAACCTAATATATTCAGGGAGGCAAAGCATAACTAGCACACATGAAAGCAAGTTCTTTGTGTACCCCAGGTATGCCATCATTACTAGTCCCTCTTTAGTAGATCTGCACTCTCCAGCACATACACTATATGGGCACAAGTATTTTTCAGAGTTTGGGCTCGGCCTCTTACTTACAGTGAAGGGCACTCTAAATACTTCACCATACCAAGAGATTTTGGGCAATGCCATGCTTCCAACTTTGTGGACACAGTTTTGGGAAGGCCCTTTTATATTCCAGCATGACTGTACATTAGTGCACAATGCAAGGTCCATGAAGACATGGTTGGATGAGTTCAGTGTGGAAGAACTTGACTGGCTGGCACAGAGCCCTGACCTCAACCCCAACCAACACCTTTGAGATGAACTGGAACGGAGACTGCGAGCCAGGCCTTCTCGTCCAACAACAGTACCTCACAAATGCTCTACAGAGTGAATCGGCACAAATTCCCACAGAAACACTCCAAAATCTTTTGGAATGCATTTTAAGAAGAGTGGAAGCTGTTATAGCTGCAAAAAGGGACCAACTCCATATTAAAGTCTATATACTTGAATGCAGTGTCATTAAAGTCTCTGTTGGTGTAATGATCAGACATCCCAATACTTTGTCCATATAGTGTAGGTTGAACTGGACGCCTTCACCTGGGAAAACCACTAGTAGTCATGGAGAATGACAAACCAGAAATTACACCCTCTGATGCATAGAAACATGCTACGATGTGCTACCACACAACTTCAGACAGCCTGCGATGCAAATCTATTCCAGCCGTACAAAGCGGGGTGGGTGGCGGTGGGCTGAAAATGTATCCCTTTGAGTTAAAGTGCTTTAATCAGGTTCTTTGTTTGTAGTCAGATTATAGTTTGAGTTGAAGCTTCCAGTTTGAATGCCAAGACAGTGGGCATAAAACTGCACAGCACTCCAAGACATTATGGTACAACACAGATTAATATGGGCCTTTCTTAGATTATCTGTAAACCGTGAGGGACTAAGCCTATGGTTTCAGCTGCACAAGGAACAGTTTGCAAAACATTTAAGATTTAAACCATATGATATGGTTGATGTCATTGCTACACCAGCCATGGGGCAGGATAGCCAGATTGCTTCCAGTTTCCAGCCAAAAACTGTTCAAAACACCCAAAATGCACAAAAACATGCAAAGTATTAAAAACAGACGTACTTTTACCAGAAGCCTAAATAATACAGCTTTTAAAACAACATATCAAAATCAACTACTTAGTACTTGCAGCCAAGTGTTTTTTCACAAACTGCAGAAGTATGCTCTTGTGGCAGATACTTGTTTTGCAATTTTTTATTTTAATGCAGCATATATGATAGGACCCATGATTGCAGGTTTCCAAGTACTGCAGAACTACATAGTGAGTAATGCTAAAACTGAACTATCCATGCCAATCTTTGAGCCTGTGAAGCCAATGGACATTGTAAGAACCTCCTTTCAACAGGAGTGAATAAACTGTATGTGAGAATTTGAATACTGATTGGATATGGAAAGAAATACGGCTGATTTAAAATTTCAGCCTCTTTTTGAACAATCCCGTTTCTTTCTTTCAGAAAACCCACCAACATCGTGACAAACCAGCCCAAATATTGTCGACGAGTCAAAGCATTCCCCTCTCCAGTTGGTCAGTACTGCCAAGGAATGTCAAAACTCATGTCAATATTACTTCTTTACAACTGATCTCTACTACATGCAACAACACACTCCTAAGCACCATTTGTGTTATTAGTAATTCACTTAACTGTTATCAGTAGTATTTATACCCCAGCATTTGTGCAAATGGCACAGTGTATTTCTTAGAGATTTTTCTAGATTCTTTCATTGAATTTACTTACACATTATACTTTATATTGTTCTCGTCTCTGTGCCTCTGGGCAGTCATAACATAAGCAGTTTCCTCCAGGACCGAGTTTTCTCATTCTGAATAGCAGACCAGGTGCTAAAGGATTGATTTATGAACTCATTAGTGTATTTAGGATCTATGAATTTAAAAAAATGAAAACTACATGAACAATATCTGCATGTGAGCTTTAACCATAAGTCTAAAATCTTCTGTATGAATGACGGTAAGAGTATGAAAACTGTCTATTGAATTATCTTTCATTTGTGAAAAAAACTACACACACAGACCCAGACCTTGAGGAGATTCTTAAGAATCTTTACTGGAATGTAGAAGAAAAATACTCCAAATTTACAGACACATACGTACATATTTAGCTGAGTAACAGAACATAACATGCACAATTTCCACGCAAGCTGCCAAAGTAAACTTTAGTAACAACAATAATTAAATAAAACTACACAGTCAGAATACACCAATCTCTGCAAATACTGAACTGATGTTTTGTTAAGTAAATGGTGGACTGATGAAATGGATCAGGGCAGTTGGGATCAGTGAATGACAGTAGTAACACTTCATGGTTTGTGACTGGCTGTAATTACTTCTGAGACAGTTTCTGAGTATTTGAGCAGGGAATAGTTGTTATTTAAGCTGAAAATAAAGTAGTGGCTGCTAGTAGTGGGAGTTAGAGAGCCACAATATAATTGAAGGTGGTGGTCCCGAAAAGACAAATGTTGAGAAAACCACACGACACATCAGGCAGAGTAAGATCACCATGTGATTACTGAATGACACCGAGTCACTGAACTGAGCACCCTGTCAGACAACTGCTATCACTGCAGAATTAGTTTCCATGAATCATGGAATAGTTTATCAAGCTTCAAAATACTAATTTGGCCCTGTTTTCATCTCAGACCCTCAATGACTCCAAGCTAAATGTCTCATGGTCAGCCAAATGTAATGGTTACTGGTCCATACTACTGGCATGGGTTGATAAGTAACTAAATATCTTCCTAGAAGCTCTTAGATAGATATAGGGCATCTGATGGTCATGAAATCAGAAGCTGATGTCGAGCTGAATTTTGTGCTCGAAAACAGCAATGACGAGCATGATACCAAAACCAAGCAATATCCCAGCATTCTGCAGGACAAAGAATCCATAGTGACTGAAGCCTGCCTCGCCAGCATTGTTATGCAGCATCTCCGGGACCTATATGCACAGTGCAAAAAAAGTCTATCAGGTACAGTTGCTTCCCAATATATTTCATAAATGCAAAAAATAAACATAAGCACCTTCGCTTGAAAGTCAACAAGTGCGCGTAACTCACCATGTCCACCAATGCAACATACATGAAGAGACCTGCAGTGAGAGCAAAGATCCACATGGCCACATTCTCAGCATAGTGACCTATTAAAATTCCTGTAACCATCCCCAGGTAGCCCATCAGTGCTGAGAGAAGATTATAGAGAATTGCCTGTTTCACTGACATCCCAGCCTTCAGTAGAACCGCAAAATCACCTATTAAGATACACAGAGGGTAGCAAGTTGCCATCAGTCAGGTGCGATTTCTGTGGTATGACAGTGAATGATTATCTGCTCTAGATAACAAAAAAGTACAAGGTACAAGTTGATACATTTCAGCGAGAAAAGAGTGTGATTGCGTGGTTGCTATAAAATCAGTGTTTGGAGACACCCAAACTTTGATTTTATGAGAAAGAAAAAAAAATTGCTCACTCAAGAGTATTCAAACCACTGTGTAAAAGTGCAACACATCTGATATTAACAAATCTCTCACGCTAACAGTAGAACACAATGGAGGTCACTAACGGTAATGATGAAAAGGAATATTGTCTCACCCAGTTCATGAGGAAGTTCATGGCAAAATACAGCGACTGACGTGCTGAGACCACTGGATAAACCTTCTGTAAATGCTGCTCCTGGAAAACCATATACACAAACAACCAGATTTTTTAAAAGGTACTTAGTGTAAAGTAAGTAAAGTGTCCCTTATAGTCACACGTGAGCACACCACAGCACAGCACACAATGTGAACAACGTGAAATTCTTTATCTGCATTTAACCCATTCACCACATGAAGCACAGGCCAGCCAGCAATGCTGCGCCTGGGGAGCAGTGTGTGGTGCCACTGGTAGTTCTGGGATTCACACCCATGACCTTCCGAATGCAGGGGCAACTCCTTAACTACCAGACCACCAGCTGGTTTTAATATCACCATTTACAGCTTTTAGGCAACTTTTTTTCCTGTACTTAATAACAGCAGCTTTTAAAAGGTCAGTTACTACATGTGTTTTGTAAATAACTGTTCACAAATCAGTGTACACTATATAGACAAAAGCACTGGGACAGACTTGTTTTTCAGGGTTTGGGCTAGGCCCCTTACTTCCAGTGAAGGGCAATGTAAATGCTTCAGCCAACCAAGATATTTTCCAAGACATTTTAGACAACGCTATACTTCCAACTTTGTGGACACAGTTTGGGGAAGGCCCTTTTCTATTCCAGCATGACTGTGCCCCAGTGCACAAAGCAAGCTCCATAAAGACATGGTTGGATGAGTTTGGTGTGGAAGAACTTGACTGGCCTGCACAGAGCCCTGACCTCAATCCCATCTCACACCTTTAGGATGAACTGGAACGGAGATTACGAGCCAGGCCTTCTCATCCAACATCAGTGCCTGACCTCATAAATGTTCTACAGAATCAATGGGCACAAATTCCCACGGAAACACTCCAAAATCTTGTGGAAAGCCTTCCAAGAAGAGTGGAAGTTGTTACAGCTTAAAAGTAGGGACCAACTCCATATTAAAGTCTATGTATTTAAATGCAATGTTATTAAAGTCCCTGTTGGTGTAATGGTCAGGCATTCCAATAATTTTGTCCATATTGTGTATGTATTACCTATAGTCAGTTTATTAGTGGAGTTGGGTTCTGTGTGAAGGTCTATTACCTATAGCCAGTCCATCACTGAAGTTGTGCAGACCATCTCCCATGATAACCATCCAGGCGAGGGTAGCGACCCCAGCACGCTCAAAGTGCTGAACTGTGTAAGACTGTGTGTGTCGATGTGTGTGAGTGTGTGGGTGGTGGTTTTGGGAGTGGTGGTGGTGCAGGATATGGTGGTAGTCATGGTGATGGTGGTGCTGCTCATCTGACTGGCCAACGGTATCATGGAAGTGAGAATGGCACTTATTCTCACAGTCTTCATCCGTGTAGCGGCTCTGAGATAACATGACTTCTTCTTCCTCGGGAGAGCCGAGCCCACACGCATGGCTGCCGTTTGCCCCAGAGTCTGAAAAGATATAAGGGAAAAAAAATCCCCACACAGTTAAAAGTAGTGTGTGGGCTTCAATAAAGGTACAATATAACAGGTGTACCACACGATTCCCTGTTTTTACAGAACCGTTTCACAGAAACACACAGTCATACCATCCAGTGGTTTGGCATCATGGTCTTCCAGAGCAGGTAGCTTCTCAGACTCCAGAATTTCATTAGCCAAGTCTGCCCTCTTCTGCACCTGCATGAACACACATGCAGCGGCTTAATCTGTTAGCACAGGACTCTGTTACATACTGAGCACATGCATGTATAGTGCACTGGGTTTACAATAGTGGACAAAACTAATTGCTGGTCCTGCTTGTGAATTGTCCATCATAAAACTACAGAGGTGGAATTGGAGTGCCAGTGTGTATCTATTGCTGGAAAATACTGATAGATGGCACTGTTAAGCACTTTCATAACAGCACATAACACTACTATCCTGCACGTTCTAAGCTGTCTTGACTTCTGGCCACAGCACTTGCATTTAAAGTCTATATTTCTTTCATATAAATGACTTACATGCAGTAATAAAAGCATTAAAGTGGTTTATATGCACTACTTTATAAAATCTAACTGACAAATCTAAAGCAGAAGTGATCTGAACATTTTTCAGCTTTTTGGTAATATGTGTCAATGTCTAATAATGTCTAATAATCTAAGTATTGATACATTCTCTTAACCAGTTTACAAGATTTTTTCAATACGTCGCCATCACAAACTTTCAAATTACACTCAACAAAAATATAAACGCAACACTTTTGTTTTTGC
>JBBPCZ010071209.1:0-12011 GCA_037974445.1 Brycinus macrolepidotus | reverse complement strand
GAGGTGGAAGCCCGGCAGGTTTAATGCAGCATCGGGGGTGCGTTCACTGAGCCAAGTTTCAGTGAAGCAAAGGGCAGCAGAACGTGCAAAGTCTTTGTTGGTCCGGTTAAGAAGCAGCAGCTCGTCCACTTTGTTTGGAAGGGAGCGGAGGTTCGCCAGGGGAATGGAGGGGAGCGCAGTGCGGAATCCCCGCTGACGTAGTTTCACCAGCACGTCCCTCGTCTGCGTCTCCGCCAAGCCCCGCAGAGAGACGCTGCTCCTCCGACTAAAATCTCCAGAAAACTTTCTGGGTTTATGAAAAAAGGGTAAAAACTATTTTGAGATGACTGCCTGATGTTTAGCAGTTCATCTCTGGAGAAAGTAATGTGGTCTGAGTAACCAAACACGCAGAAAAGAAACAAAAACAAAGAAAGTACTAGAGAGCGCAGTACCGAGGCTGCCATCCGCGGCGCCATCTTGAAACATGTCATATTATTATTATTAATTAGTAGTACGTTTTGAGGCACAGTTTCCATAAACTACTCCGCAGATTATTTTAATAGGAGAAGATCTCTAAAGGGCCCATTTAACTTTAAGGTGCCCAACATAAAAAAAATAATAATAAAATGATGTGGTACGTAAACAATGTAAAGGTTCAAACTCTAAATTAGCAGCCTGTCCATTCGTTGAATAAGTAATTTCCTCCAAGATTCATAAAGTTTTCTGTTCGTGATTCTGATGCAAGACGGCCAGTCAGAATTAAATATCAAGTTTTGATAACAGACACTTGTATTAAAATCCTCTTTGAAATCAAGTTTGAATCTGACAGGAAGCATAAGGAGCGCATCAGATGTCCTTTGTGGAAGGACAGTATATAAGACTGTTTTTTAGGCCTTTCTGAATATTCTTAATCTGATAGTTCTTTCTTTTATTTTCTGTTTTAAGTCACTACCTTTGATTCTCCCCTTTTATTTGATCAAATGTACGTCTTATTTTGGCTGTGCAACACTTTGGTCATGAAGATGCCTTGACTCGACTTGGCTTTCCGGACTTTCAGGAATATGTGGAGGAACTACAGAAACTGAAATGGACCAAATGGACTGTGTAACAGTAATTCAGGTCAACAGCCTTTTATCTCACTGCATTTGCATATTGTCTGATTGTCTCCATGGTGACAAATGACTAACAGTGCTTTGGCCTGCACGTCACCTTTATGGCCCAGAGATCCATTTTAGTTCCTTAAAGAACCAGTTTTGGAATTGAGACGTGAGTGTGAAGAACCTCTTAAAAGTTTAAAGAACTCTACATAAATGTTATTTACCAATTAAATAGTTTCTCCAAGAACCACGACATCTTTAAGAAGGACTTTAAGAAGGTTCTTCACACTCACACATCTCATTCGCTCTTTTAAGAACCATCCGTTGAACAGTTGTTCAGGGAACCAAAATGGTTCTTCTGTGGCATCATACAAAGAACCCTTTCTGGAATCTTTATTATTTATCACAAGTACAACAGTCCTGGCACCCCTCTTGTTGTGTAGAAGTTTTGCTACCCCTGTCTTTTTGACCAATGTTTTTACATTAACCCTCACCTGGCAAACCATAATAACCACCTAGCAACACCTTACCAACCACTTACACCATCATAGCAACCACCTAGCACCACCACAGCAACCACTACAGTTACCATGGCAACCGGCTACATCTTAGCAACCACCTGCAGTGAAATAGTAACCACCTAGCAACAACCACAGTTACCATAGCAACTGTGCAAACACACTTTGCATTTTCTCGTGGAAACGCATTCTAGTTAAAATGAATAACCTCCTTGAAGAAGAAGCTTGAGATGTCCATGTATGGGCCCAGTGGGTTCATTTTAAAATATTACTCTTAGAAGCAAGGTTCTTTGAGGAATACCACAGAAGAACCATTTTAGTTCCCTAAAGAACTATTTTGGAAATGAGACATGCAAGTGTGAAGAACCTCATAAAGGTTTAAAGAACTCTCACATAAAGGTTCTTGACCATTGCACTTTGTGGCCTTTAAGAGGGTTCTTCACACTCACACATCTCACTGGTTCTTCTAAGAACCATCCGTTGAACAGATGTTTAGAGAACCAAAATAGTTCTTCTGTGGAGTCAGGCAAAGAACCCTTTCTGGAATTTTTATTTTTGAGGGAACTGTTTTGTCGAAAGCCCTTCTCAGTTTGTCAGTTGAGAAGGAATGAAGCAACAGTCCACCACTCCCATAGCCACTTATTTTTCTAAGGGATTTATTTTTTGAAAAGCAGAGGAGATGAACAACATATTTTTTAAACACCACAGCAGATGTTGTGCTGTTGACTCAGTGTGTCCTCACATGAGAAGAACAGTGTTAAGTCGATACAGGAACGTAAAAGGAACAGGAGAACTCAAACGTGGTGCCTCCATACGTTTAATGTTCAGCTACTTTTACTGTCGCAAAAGAAGTTTGCTGTCAGTTTATATGGTGTTGCTTTATGAAGTGTTGTTATGAGTCTGTTAGTAGTTTTATTATCATTGATTGTAACTGAAGTGTTATTATAATTAATAACTATAATACTGATATGTAACTACTAAACATGCAGTATTGTGGAAAGTGTTGTTATAATCGTTATTGCTATTGTTGTATTATTGATGTTGATGTATTATTGATGTCTGTATCAGAATCAGAAAACTTTATTGATCCCAGAGATTGCTTTTGTAATGACTGCAAAGACACACAGAGACACAGTAACAAGAACAAAGTCTAAATAAAATGATGTGTTGCTGTTGATTTAAAGTTATTGTTATATTACTGTTATATTGTTATGGTTGTTATTACATTATTAGGGTTGTTGTTGTATTGTTGTGATTGTTATACTATTATTGATGTTATTATTATTATTACTGTTGATGCTGTTGTTGTTGTTGTTGTTCTTCTTCTTCTTTTTATTATTATTATTAGTAGTATTATTACTATGCTTCTTCTCACCTGATTTCATTTTAAAGGATTTAAAATAAATCCCAAGCTAAATCAACATTCAGACTCTCTTGATGATGTTTTTAATTCATTCAGGAAACTGTTCAGTTCAGCTCAAAGACAATTTGATACGAAAAGCAGCAAAAACTGTTGACAATGTTGACAATCATTTAGAGAAACACAGTAAATGATTTCAGTGCAAACGTGTGCATTATCTTTATATAAGAATCACACAGCCGTGTCATAAGCCGAGAACAGGACATCTGTTACAACAGAACTAAGCAGCATTCTTCACCAGTGGTCTCCAACCTTGGTTCTGGAGGTCCACCTTCCTGAGAAGTCCAGTTTCAGCCACAATCTGCAACACCTGCTTTGGCTAATGAACGTCTTCAGAAGTCTCTGGTTGGCTGGGTAAGTTGAGGGGAAGGGTGTGTGTGTGTGTGTGTGTGTGTGTGTGTGTCTGGGGCGGCGGGGTGGGGAGTTTTGGGGGGGGGGGCGGGACGTAGATTAAAGCACTTTTCCACTGGCAAAAGGAACCACACCATGATCAAATGTTTTTCCATTACAAATAAAGTGACTCGTACCTGAGCTGAACCCGATACAAACTAACATCTGGGAAGTGGACGAAGTACAAGCTTGACTGTCTGTTTGGGCTGAAGATGAATTTCAGCAAGAGTTTTCTAACACTGTGAGAAATGCGAAGGTGTCACAGGACATGTCAGCTGGGTTCGGTATTCATCGCACGGCAAACGAATGTCAGGAAAAAAAATTAATAAACTCATACATGTCTACATAGCGTAGTGTATTTAGTATTAATTTTCAGAGTGTTTTATTTTGACTTATATTTTGACATATACTGTATTTTATATTGTTCTTGTCTCTGTGTGACTGTGCAGTCACAGCAAAAGCAAGTTCTTCCAGGATCAATACAGTTTTCTGATTCTAATTCTAATTCTGACAAGAGTATAAAAAAACCCCACAATAACAAAAGCAGCTCTGACAGAAATCTTTCCGCCGGTTCGACTCCACGGACACGGTTTTGGGACGACCGGCCATAAACTGTGTGGAGAGAATTGAGTCAGAAACTCTGTTACTGGACTGAGATACACTGGAACATCGAAACGTGACACAACTTCTGTATGATCACAGTACGGTTTAGGTACAGCATGGTTCCTGTATACTGATGGAAAAGTGCCTTTATATGCAAGAACATGACAGAAACATAGATCTCCAGAAAAAGGGTTGGAGACCACACAGAATGCTCCTGATCACTGATAGAAAGAGCCAGAGTGTGTTAACCACCCAAACTCTGAACCTTCAGCATCACTGGATGACCTGTGACTGGTGTGGAGGCCTGTCTTCAGGATAATCATTTGGGAACGTGTTCCTGTGTGGTTCCTGTGGGCATAAGAAAATGTTCTTCCACTTTTTCATGAGCTTTAATCAGAACTCTGAGGTTGGAAGTCAGGAAGAGGCTTCGCTCCTCAGTAACATTAACAAATGTAATAAGTCATCAATTATATTGTAATTGATCATTTAATTTTATAATCTGTGGATTGTTTCGGTGATTAATCGAGGAATAAAAAAAATCCATGGACTTTGAACAATAAAAAAATTAGTAATAAATATCAGGCAGAAATCATTCCAAAGATCATCATGCAATATTATAATCATGATTACAATGTTACTGTAGTGTAATTGCAATATCACTGCAGATACATCAAGAAGGTCAATATTTTTTTAATTGAAAATGTAGCTGATCAATCATTTATTGGGAATAATTGCATTTTTTTGAAGCCTGGAACACACGTTTTCTTACATTTGTGGTGTTGTGATTTGGAACATTCACCAGTGGAGCATTTAACTGCAGAAAACAGGAAAAATCTACATGAAACATAATACATAATTTTATAATTTTCAATTATATTATTTTCTATTATATTATATATTACCATTTTATTAGAAACTTTGTGCTTCCCCTCACTGGCCACTTTATTAGAAACACCTACCTTGTGCTTCCCCTCACTGGCCACTTTATTAGAAACACCTAGCTTATGCTTCCACTCACTGGCCACTTTATTAGAAACACCTACCTTGTGCTTCCCCTCACTGGCCACTTTATTAGAAACACCTAGCTTATGCTTCCACTCACTGGCCACTTTATTAGAAACACCTACCTTGTGCTTCCACTCACTGGCCACTTTATTAGAAACACATGCGTTTTAGGTTTCCACCCCTTGGATATCAGAAGACCTCAATGACAGTGAAAGTAACCAGAACCACTGGTTTTACTGAGTTGGATAAAGTTGCACAAGACACCCCCTTAGTCTCAATGTAACATCTATACATTTTCACTTACAAAACAAATAAATTAAAATAATAATAAATTAAAATGGCAGATATATATTTTTTAATTGCATTGAGTCCATACAAACTGTCTTGGCTCCTCATTTTTATTAGTTTTTTGAAAGATTAGCTTATGAAAGAGTACAAATATGTCTCTGGGAAAGTGAATGTAATGATCTCATTGGAGGTCCATTTAAGATCTTGTACCTTGTTTGTTCTACAATAGAGCTTGAATATGGATCTATACTGACCGTAACTCGGAGGGTGGTGTTGCGGAAGCTGGCCGCGACGTATAAGCTCATGAGCAGGTGAAACCACGCAAGTATAAGCACTGTAAGAATGATCCCGCTGGTCCGGATCTGCAACAAAAGCCAATGTTACGCTCCTTTGCTTGTCTTCAGTAATGAATTATTAGTTAGAAACGACATTTTAAACAATACGGATGTTCCCTCGACAACCACGTAGATGCCTGCAGTGAATACAGCACCTAGCTTATTAAAAGGTGTTAATTAAATTACATGACATTATATTCTTTTTGGCAGACACTTTTATCCAAAGCAGCTTACAATATGAGGAAACACTCAAGTTTCAGGACAGTGTGAGAACCAGAGGAGAGTTCTAAGTGCTAAAATTTTTATGTAAGAGCAGTGCACTAGGAGAGGAGATGCTCCCTGAACAGATGAGACTTCAGGAGGGTTTTGAAGATAGAGAAGGATTCTGCTGCTCTGGTTGGCTTAGGCAGCTCATTCCACCAGCAGGGAACCACTAAAGAGAAGAGTCTGGACTGGGTTCACCTTGTGAGTGGAGGGAGCGAGTAGGAACATAAGGCTGAGTGATGGGATTAAGGTAGCTGGGTGCCGACCCAGATGTCACTCTGTAGGTAAGAGTTAGTGACTAAACTTAATTTGGGGAGCCAGTTTAGGTCAGTCAGCGTTGGGGTGACATGCGACCGTTTGGGTTGGTTGAAGACCAGCCGAGCTGCTGTGTTCTGAACCAACTGTGAGGGTCTTACCATGAAAGCTGGAAGACCCACTAGGAGGGCACTGCAGTAATTGAGGCGAGAGATAACCATGGCTTGTACCAGGAGTTGGGTGGCATACTGTGTCAGGTATGGCCTGATTTTCCTGATGTTGGATAAGGCAAAGTGACATGACCGAGAGATGGATGCAGTGTGGTCAAAGAAGGAAGGGGTGAGGAGTGAAGGCACAATTTTTATATTGATATTTTGATGGATAAAAGGCTTGGCTGGGATAACTAGAAGTTCTGTCTTGGCAAGATTTAACTGTAGTTGGTGATCCTTCATCCATGTGGATATGTCTGATAGATAAGCTGAGATGCGTGCCGAGACGGTGTGGTCATCTGGCGGGAAGGACAGGTATAGCTGTGTGTCATCGGCATAGCAGTGATAGGAGAACCTATGACAGACAATAATCGAGCCCAAGGAGGTGGTGTAAATTGCAAAGAGTAGGGGCCCCAAGACTGAACCTTGGGGGTCTCCGGTGGGCAGCTGATGGGAGGGAGATGTTTGACCTAACCACGATACCATGAGTGAATGCCCACAGAGGTAAGATTTGAACCAGGAATGAGCTCTGCCTGGAATGCCCATGTTTGAGAGTATGGATAGAAGGATGTGATCAAATGTATCGAAGGCAGCTGATAGATCCAGAAGGATAAGAACCGAGGACTGAGCCGCCGCCCTGGCTGATTTTAAAGGTTCGGACACTGATAGCAGAGCTGTTTCAGTGGAATGGGCGGTCTTGAAACCAGACTGGTTTGGATCAAAGAGGCCATTCCGAGAGAGGAATTCTGAGACCTGTTTGAAGACTGCGCTTTCAATGATTTTGGATATGAACGGAAGCAACGAGATTGGCCGATAATTTTCAACTTGAGCAGGGTTGAGGGAGGGCTCTTTCACCTGAGCCTGTTTGAAGCTCGTAGGAAATGTTCTGGGGGTAAGTGAGGAGTTAACCACATGCATGATAGTGGGCATGATAGTTGAAGAGATGGCTTGGATTATTATTATTGTTGTTGTTATTTTTATTTTTTCATGTGAAATTCCTGTTTAGGCATTTCTTGACCATGTTTAGGGATGAAAAACACCCGACTCTCTGAAGATTAATGTGTAATAATGTCAAAACAACAGAAATCACACTATGAAAGGTATAAATGCGGATCATGTGCAGTATAATATTTTAATTATTTTAATTTTAATTAATTATTTGACAAAAATATTTTTGGGATATTGTTTATTTGGTCTTACTCCTTTTTTCATTGTAAGAGTCCCCTGGAAGAGATAAAAAATGGTTTTAAAGTTGTAAGGCGATATAAGGTAAAAAATAATGAGGCGTACCCTGAAGAGCCATTCGAACTTTTCAGTTTGACACAGTGTGGCTTCGGGTGGAGTGCAGTCATTTCCTGTAAAGTCCAATTGCCATGGTAGGAAATAACATGAGCTCATCATCACTATGGCACAGAGTGAATTCACTACAACACACATCTTCACCTATAGGAGCAGAAAATCAGAACAAAACAAATACATGAAAATTTAAACACTTATTTATCAATATTTTATGTTGAAGGTTTACTAATTTCTAATTTTGTGGATTAGTCCCATCAACTCTTATGCATGAACAGAAAATATGAGGTGTTCTTAAAATGTGATGGAAAAGATTCTTTATTTTATTATCACTACAATAGTTAACCTCATTCACATGCATGAATTAAGAACATAAACTGACATAAAATGAAAAAAAAATTGAATAATTTTAAATGATCAACACAACCTTCTACTGGATACGCGTTCAAGTACACAATTCTGTAAGTTTGTCAGTATGTGTTTAAACACTTATACTTGTCCTGTGGAACACTGGACCGTTTTGTCCACTTTCTGAGTTAGCCTTTAGCTTAGCATTTCTACACAAATGTTCTACAAACAACACAACACCCTTTTCTAAAACCAACACAACTTCTTCTTCTACTTTCTGCTGCTCCCGTTTTATTAGGGGTCGCCACAACAGATCAACCGTCTCCATTTCCTTCTGTCCTCTGCATCTTCCTCTCATTCCTGATCCTGTCCATCCTTGTCACTTCCAGTGCAAATCTGGGACCCCAAGTATTTGAACTCCTTCACCTTCACCCACTCTACTCCCTGCATCCTCACCATTCCACTGTCCTCCCTCTCATTCACGCACAGGTATTCTGTCTTAGTCCTTCTGACCTTTATTCCTCTCCTTTATTCATCTCCCCAGGGTCTCCTCAACCTGCTTTCTACTCTCACTACAGATCACAATGTCATCTGCAAACACCGTAGTCCAAGGGGACTCCTGTCTGATCTCGTGTGTCCACCTGTCCATCACCACAGCAAACAAGAAAGGGGTCAGAGCCGATCCTTGGTGTAAACCCACCTCCACCTTGAACACATCAGTCACTCCTACCGCAGACCTCACTGCTGGCCGGACCGGATGGAGTCCTGGGGAAGGTACTCAAAGCCTGTACAGACCAGCTCTCACAGGTCTTCACCACAATTTTCAATCTCTCCTTGACACAGGCCATCATCCCAGCCTGTCTGAAGTCTGCCACCATCATCCCAATACTCAAAAAGTCAGCCACAAATAGCCTAAATGACTACCGCCCAGTTGCACTCACACCCATCATCTCTAAGTGCTTTGCGCAGCTAGTCCTAAATCACATTAAAGCCTGCCTCCCACCCTCCATTGACCCCCACCAGTTTGCCTACAGAGCAAACAGGTCAATCGAGGACGCCATAGCCATCGCCCTTCACACCGCGCTGAGCCATCTGGGGCATCTGGAGAGTCACGTTAGAATGCTCTTAATCGATTTCAGCTTGGCCTTTAACACCATCATCCCCGACATCCCCGACATCCCCGACCATCATCTTGGTCAGCAAACTGTCTGAGCTGGGAATCCCACAACTCACATGCTCCTGGATCAAGGACTTTCTCACAAACCGGCCCCAGACAGTAAGACTGGGACGCCACCTCTCCTCCACCTGGACACTGAGCACAGGCTCCCCACAAGGGTGTGTGCTGAGCCCACTGCTGTTCACCTTAAACACCTCTGACTGCAGACCTGCCCACATCAGCAACACGATAGTTAACTTTCCTGATGACACAACACTGGTGGGTCTGATCTCGGGTGGAGATGAGTCTGCCTATAGGGACGAGGTCCTGAGGCTGTCTGAGTGATGCTCGGCAAACAATCTGGCTCTGAACACTAAAAAACTAAAGAGGTCATCCTGGACTTCAGGATGCACAGGGCAGATCCACCCCACCTCTACATCAAGTGCGACTGTGTGGAGAGGGTGCACACCCTCACCTTCCTGGGCACCACAATCTCTGCCGATCTCTCCTGCACTGCTAACACCACGGCTGTCAACAAAAAAGCACAGCAGCGTCTGCACTTCCTGAGAGTGCTCAGGAAGAACAACATCAGCGAGAAGCTGCTGGTGACCTTCTACCGCTCCACCATCGAGAGCATACTGACTTATTGCATCTCAGTATGGTTCTCCCACTGCACAGAGTCAGACCGGAAGAGACTGCAAAGAGTAGTCAAGACAGCACAGAAAATCATTGGCTGCCCCCTTCCCTCACTGAAAGACATCTACACATCCCGCTGCCTCAGCAGAGCTGAGGGAATCATCAGAGACAGCACCCATCCTGCCCATGACCTGTACAACCTTCTGCCCTCTGGCAGGCGCTACAGGTCCATCAGAACTAGGACCAACAGGCTCAGAGACAGTTTTTTTTCCCCACAAGCCATCATTGCACTAAACACACACAAACTCATACCATTGCCACTCACAGTCAATGTGCAATGACTGCTGTAGTTTTCCACCAACCCCAGAGCAACGTGCAATAATCTCAACACTCTCAACACTGTCAACAAGTGCAATATGTGCATTTATTCATTTTTGTATAGTGCAATGTTTATATATATATATATATATATGTATATATATATGTATATATATATACATATATATATATATACACATAAGCGCAATTGTATTTCACCTTAATAAGTGCAATACCTTTCTAATCCTTGACTTGTTAATTGTGTGTCATTGTCTGTGCGCAACTTCATGTTTGATGTTTATTGTCTGTACTATATTTACTGTCTGCACTGTTTACTGTCTGCTCTATGTTCACTGTCTGTACTTGTTTTCACCGTTAAGCAGCCCCTACAATTTCATCATATGAGTAGCATCCTGCTTCAGTACAATGACAATAAAGGCATATCTATCTATCTATCTATCTATCTATCTATCCCAGCATGAAACCATACTGCTGCTCACTGACCATCACATCTGTTCTTAACCTGATCCCATTACTTTATGTTGTGGCTAATCTACGTTACCCCTCTGTTCCTACAGCTCTGCACATCACTCTTATTTTTGAAAATTGGTGCCAGTACACTTCTCCTCTCCTCACACATTCTCTCACTCTGCAAGATTTCATTAAACAATTTGGTCAAAAACTCAGCTGCTATCTCTCCTAAACACCTCCAAGCCTCCACAGGTATGTCATCTGGACCAACAGCCTTTTCATTCTTCATCCTCCTCATAGCTGTCCTTACTTCCTTCTTGCTAATCCTCTGCACTTCCTTATTCACTTTCTTCTTATCCTCTAGCCTTCTCTCTCGCTCACTCTCCTCATTCATTAGTCCCGTACTCCTTCCATCTGCTCCACACACTCTCCCTGCCTGTGAGGACATTTCCATTGTTTTCTTTTACCCCCCTAATCTACTGCACATCTTTCCCAGCTCTGTTTCTCTGCCTGGTCAGTCGATACAGCTCCTTTTCTCCTTCCTCTGTGCCCAACCTCTTCATACAACTCGCTACACGCCTTCGCCACTTCTCTCTTTACCTTACGGTTCATCTACCTATACTCCTTTCTACTTTCTTCATCTCTCTGACTATCCCACTTCTTCTTCACCTACCCCTTCCTCTGGATACTGTCCTGTACTTCCTCATTCCACCACCAGGTTTCCTTGTCCTCTTTCCTCTGTCCAGATGTCCCCCCTAGCACCTTTCTAGCCGTCTTTCTTACTAGTTCTGCAAAAGCTGCCCAGATATCTGGCAATGCCTGTCTTAACTCCTCCCTGAACTCCACCTTACAGACCTCCTTCTTCAACCTCCACCACTTGATCCTTGGCTCTCCTGTCACTATCCTCCCCTTTTTGACCTCCAGAGTCTCCTACAGACCACCTTCCTATGCTGTCTAGCCATCTGACCTTCTGTCTTCCTCTCTTACCTACCTATCACCCCTGTTCCCTTCACCAGCATTACAGTCTGCTCCACTCTCTGCTCCAACTCTCTCTCCCTCGGGTGCACTCTCTTCCTACTCTCGAGTACTTCATCCAGCAACACTCCAGAATCCTTCTTTCTCATCCATCTCACACCCAACCTGCAGGGCAAGTGCTCTAACAACATTCAGCATCACACCTTCAGTTTTGAACTTCACACTCATCACTCTGACACTCTTTTCACCTCCAGACCACTCCTAACATGCTCTTCCCTCACAACAACACCCACCGCGTCCTGCACACACAGTATATCCACCTTCCCTCTCTCCATCATGTCAGCTCTCTCTCCCTTTACCTACATTCAGAGTCCCCACCCTCACTCCTCCTCTCCTACTCTTCCTCCTCTCCTCCCCACCCTCACTCCTCCTCTCCTACTCTTCCTTC
>JBBPCZ010071168.1:0-12013 GCA_037974445.1 Brycinus macrolepidotus | reverse complement strand
AACCAGGTTTCTGATGGAAACTACAAGTAATACTGGGCTTCCACAAGAACACACTGATATACTGAACATAAAATCACTATTTACTGTCGAATGTTATTTGTATTTATTCTTTTTAGTTTTATTTGGACTATTTAATAATGTCAGTGTGAGAAAAATACTCACTGCTCAAGTAAATAGCTTTTAAATATTATATTCACAGGTGCCTAAGACCTTTGAACAGTACTGTACATCAGTAATCCTGATTATGTGCAGCCCTTCTCTTGGTTATGGATATTTCGACAGAAATTTCTAACCCAAATCTCTGAGACTTGAATCAAATACCCGTGGTTTTCTTTCATCTTCAATGAATTAACTTCATTTAAACTGCTTCACGGGCCGGTATGTGGGTCCACGCTCTCATAAATTAAGCACTTCTACCTTCATCCACAGAATATACTGAAAGATTTATAGTAGATACTGAATAATACATTTGTAAAATAATTAATACTGAGTAGACACCGAATCATTCATTGAAGCTACTAAATCATTTATAGTTGTTTCTGAACAATTCATAGTAGAAACTGAATAATACACAGTAATTGGTGAATAATTCATAGAAGCTATTAAACAATTTATAGCTGTTTCTGAATAATTCATAGTAGAAACTAAATCATTAGTAGTAGGCACTGAATAATTCATAGTAATTACTGAATTATTCATAATAATTACTGAATACTTCACCGTAATTACTGAATAATTCATAGTAATTACTGAATAATTCCTAGTAATTACTGAATAATTCCTAGTAATTGCAGAATAGTTTATAGTAATTACTGAATAATTCCTAGTAATTGCAGAATAGTTTATAGTAATTACTGAAAAAACATCATAGTAGATACGGAATAATTCATAGCAATTACTGGAAAAAAAGTCATAGTAGCCACAAAATAATTCACAGTAGATACTGAACAATTCATAGTAATGACTGAAAAAAATCATAGCAGATACTGAATAATTCATAACGGATATGGAGTAATTCATAATAAATGCGGAATAATTCATGTAGATACGGCTTAGTGATTGAATTTGGCGTTAATCTGTCGCCGCACCTGTGAATGGGAGGTGAATGTAAAGCTTGTTTGTTGTGCTGGGTGTGAGACAGTCCTGTAATCAGAGAAGCTCAGTAACGTGAGCACTGCTTCCAGGTGCGGCCTGGCAAGCATGAAGAAAATGATGGCGTTTTATGCCTCACACGTGCAGCCGCATGTGCTTTGACCGTTATTGCTCACATGGCTCTCCGTGTAGTTCTGTGTAAAGATCATGGCTTCTCCTCCGGAATCAGAGCGCTTCATGTGGATTTGATTTAACACAGAGCCATAAACAGAGTCATCGTTCAGCATTATCACTCACCTATCCAGGCTCTGCCCACAAATATGGTCTTTCGTAACAAACTCTGGAAACAAACACTAGCAGAAGTCCTATCTAAAGCAATGAGAAGCTCTCGTACATGCTTTATCAGAATACCTTTGTTTAGAGTGTGGTATTGATTTCATTGTGTGTGAAAGGCCATACAGTATTAGGAAAGATCAGGTGTGGCATCTGAGACTGGAAACCCAACACTATAAGCACTTTTCTAGAGGTGTACAGGAACCCTGCTGTGCCTAAACTTTACTGCAATGCATGGAAGTTGCAGCATGCTTTGATTTTCCAGTGAATCTCAGCCCGACAACAGTGTTTCTGATGCATTGGCAGCGCAATAGTGACAAAAAAACAAAGAAATGATTGTTTATTTGTGCAACGTGGAGGCTTTTTTCATTACATTTTTCTGTCAGAGGACCTTTTGTTGTTGAGGACTTTTATTCTTTATAGTCTTGTTTGAGTTTTTGAGTTTTTTTCTCAACATTGTTTAGCCACGTGATGAAAACCAAGCCCAGCTAACTTGTTGGAGATGTCCCGGTACACCTTCGTGTTTCTCACAGCGTTAAAGATAAATTTGTTAGCCTCACAGAGAACTCCCACTGAAATTTATCTTCAGCCCAAACAGACTGTAGTGCTTGTATTTCGTTGACTTCCAAGTCATTAGTTTGTGTCTCCATTGTTGTTTCTTCTGTGCAGACAGTAAAAAACAATGGCCTCTTTCCAAGTCCGTCTGTTGTCATGACAACATTTTGACCAATCAGAATGCAGTGATGGGTTAGTTTTGATTTGGGTATGGGTCTCTTTATTTGTAATGGAAAAACATGTGTAGCCATATGAAGTGACTCTAAACTCTGGGTTGAAGGACAGGTCCACTGGTGCTTGATCGGCCAGGAGACCTGTCAGTCATTTTTGAGTGGGGGGGTTAAATAGGCCATGGCTGGATTATCTTCTCTGCTGCTTTTTCAACCAGAAAGCAGAATTTAGGCTTTAATACGGTTTATTAATGTTGCTGGTTAGCAGACTGTAGGGATGAATGAAGCAGACCGTTTCAGCCGGGGCCCACGGTGCGACATTCAGGCTCCCCGATTCTTCACCCTCAGGCCAAATTGGGCCCAGACCTGTTTAGCTTCCTGATTTACTAACGGAATGCAGAGAGAAACGGGAACTGGGCATTTGGGTGTGTGAGAAAAATTTAATCAGAGACAATGAGTCCATGCAGCACTGATCCCTTTCACATCCTCCATGGCATCTGCTGGGTTTTAGAAGCGCCTTTGCGGGCTCAAGTGGGAAAGTCTGCAGTGTCAGAGTGCTGCGGTGCCAAAACCATTAAATCACCTCAGACTGAACTGGAACCACGACTGGAACAAGAGTCCCTTTATCTGGTGTTACTGAATGAGACCAGTGATACCACCATTTTCCATCAGGGTGTGAATACAAAAGAATATTACACAATGCAACACATTACAACACAATGCAACACATTACAACACAATGCAACACATTACAACACAATCCAACACAATACAACACAATACAATTCATTACAACAGAATATAAACAATGCAGTGCAACACAGTACAATAAAGGGAATTACAATATAATCCAGTACAATACAATACATTGCAACACAATACAATACATTGCAGTACAACACAAAGCAGTTCAAATCAATGCAGTGCAACACAATACAATACAATACATTAAAATAGAACACAATACATTACAACACAATACAACACATAATAATATATCCCTCTCTCATTCCCTTCCTCTCTCTATGTATTTTTCTTTCTCTCTCTCTTTCTCTCTCTCTCTCTGCATTATCTCTCTCTCTCTCTCTCTCTCTCTCTCTCTCTCTCTCTATGAAGATGAGTTACTTGGTCAGTTAGGGTCAATACAGATCGCTGCATTGGCCGGAGCCTTCAAGGGCCAGGAAGCAGGTTCAGATTTCATCAGGAAGGCCGTCAGTCTTCTACACTACAGGTCTTCAAAACATATCAAATCCAGGCAAACACTCAGAGTTCAGCTTAACAGTGCAGCGCCCCCTACTGGTGAACTACGGCACAGGGCTCGGCCCTGTTTTCGGTCTAATTTAAGGTGGTATCATTATGTTAGATCAGAAAGTCTGTTTTGTTTGAGATACACTACCAGTCAAAGGTTTTGGCCTATCACAGGTTTTTACTGCTTACTGTTTATTTCATTAAACTGCAGATTTTTATTCTTGTTAAGCATCAGAAAGCTGTTGAGTAAACAGCTATAAATGAAAATATGTCAAATGAAAAAGTTTCCTTTATAAGATGAGAGAATCTGTAACAGTGCATGTCTGACATCCTATTAACTGGTTGTGTGGTGATGCAGAGTCCAATTCTAGACTGTCCTTTAACTTTAAATGTACTCGTTAACTGTTTCATCACTTAACAGCTCATTAAATATCTAACACTTGTCTGGTGATCCACATTATAATTATATTAGGAGGCATTTAGTAGGTCAGTAGTGATGAATAAAAAATGACATTTTCTGGCTAATAAAGACTCACGTGGTGAACATACTGTGAATTTATTTGTGAGCAAAGAATATTGTGTTTTTATTAAATAGTGAGTGAGTAACATGCAAAAATGTAGAACATCTAAGCGTGTTCGGGAAGAGCTTCCACTCACACTCACACGCACGCACACACACACACACACACACACACACACACACGCTCCACACTACGAGTGTGTAGACTCCTGTTTTTAGACCACCAAGGCAGTTGTTTACTCATATTACCTTTTTCTTTGTATTTTTCAGTGATGAGGAGGCCCCCCTCTGCGAGTTCTGTCCCATCATCCCTGGCGACATCATGTCTGTTAAAGAGATTCTGACGGAGCCCAAATTCCCACGCCACAGGACCTGGTACTGTGACACACACACACACACACACACACACACACACACACACACACACACTCCTCACAGCCTCCTTTTTGTAATAAATATGCAAAAGTTTGGACTCAGCTGTCTGTGTTTTTATAATCTTAAGGGAAATTCAGTTTTTCAAAATCCCCTCATAATTCAGTGATCGAGAAACTCATTCAGACTGGGTTTGGTGTGAAACAGTTCATTGTAGAGACTCTTTACTCTTGATTTCTTTACAGTGGTGGTGAAAGGAACCAGACGTCTCCAAGACAAATACACCCATTACATTTACTACCGACCCGCAGTGAAGCTCCATGTGTCTCTGAGTGTTTATATGATGATGGTAGAATAGTGGAGAATCTGAACTAAATCAGTTTTCTTTGGGGACTATTTTGCCTCACAACATCCTGCATGTATCGCTCCACCATTAATGGGTTTAGTTTTAGGACCAAAAGCTTCACAAAACTGTGGTAGAACAACATCTCAGACATCAGGCAGCGCAACCACAACCATTTCACAGAATAACTTTCTGTGAGGGAGATTATAGAGACAGATGTCTGGTTCCATTCACCACCACTCTGAACGGTTCTGACTTTATGAGTTTCTCCAGAACTGAGCATTTCATATCAAACCCATTCTGTTTAAATCTTAAACACTTAATTATGCACTGGGAAAATCTGTTGAGTTCCACTTTAAAGACACATTTAAAGGCGAGTTACATAGTGCATTTGATGTATGTGTTTGAAATTATTTCCAAAAATATTACATGAAAAAAAAAATGATAGAAATATACATATATCATAGACATTTGGTGTCCAAAACTTGCTCCCCTCATTTCTTTATATTTTGCTTTGAATCACCTTGTTGGTGCAAAAATGCTATTTGATGCCTGTCAAACTCTCTTATTATATTGAGTAGATCAAATTAAAGAAATTGGAACAAATGTTTTACTATGACAAGCTGCAAAGCGCCTAAAAACAAAGGTGTTCCAACCACTCAGCATTCAGCGCCACCAGTATACTGATCACCGGCCTGATCATCTGGAATCATCTGCTCCTGTTTCTTCACTGGTTCAGGCCTTCAGTTAGATGTGCTTTGTTCAGCTTGAATGATTCATACGTAGGTCATTGTGTGGCTTAAACAAAAACCATTCCTCTGAAACTGGTCAGGTTCAGGGACTGGACTGAAAATGAGAGTCTTTGAAAGTCCTTCAGGAAGCCTGGAGAACTGTTCCTCAAGACTACATTAAAAATACATGAAAGTCTGGATCTTTGGAAGCAAAATGTGAAGAAATGAGGGACGGCTCAAGACCTTTGCATATATATAGTCCCATCCCACACTGTATCATCCCACACCGTCATGGTGAAGTATGGTATTCGTCCCGTTCCAGTACTTCACCATAAACACAAGGCAAGGTAGCCTAGAACCAAATGCGTCATTCAGACTAAATTCAGTCATGCCCAGTGGCCACAGCTCTTCCATGCAGCTCATGGGGGATATGATTCATGCCTGAAAGCCTCCCCCTCCTCTTCCTCATGCTCTGATCTTCCCCATTATAAAACAGGATCTGGAAGCCAAGTCCCACAGTTCAGCTCCGCTCTGAACACACACACATACAATCAATATGTAATGCACATAATCAATAAGTAACACTCAGTTTCATTCATTCTTCATACTCTGCTTGCAGTTCGTGGTAAGATGCTCTTAAGAAGGTGATGTGAGTCTGGATTTGCCTTTGGCTGGATTTGGTTTTTGCCTTGTGTGGAGGAGAGCAGGGTGTTTGCTTTCAGTAGGGAATACGTGACCTAAAGACTTTATCTTCTATTTGAGATAAAAGAGCTTATAGCTTGTAAACATCATGTAAGTTTCAATATGTCCCACTTATTTCTCGTTCCAGACTAGATCTGGGTACCTAGCTGTGAAGACATTCACTATGGCTGTGATATCACAGTCATAACTGCCCTGGGGCAACTAGCCCCACCCTTTCCCATTAAAGTGATACGGAGTGTCGTTCCTGTAGTTCGTAGTAAAGTTATTGGAGTGGAAGTTGTGGAAAAACCATTAAAAGATGTGCTGCTCATGGCTGTCGGGAAGCATGCGGATCGTTAAAGCCTTCCATCCGAAAGGAGCAGATGAGGATCGTTTTTTTACGACATTCCTGACTCTCTTTTCAGCCTGGGCAGTACACATGCAGTAGGCAGCCAATCAGAACAGAGGTCATTTACATATAGCGAGGCACAGTAAGAAAAAACAGCCTGTTTATTTCTAAGCATTGAGGAGAGGGTTGGAAGTGGTCATGCAGAAATTCGCACAATGTTATAAGGACATAAAAATGTCAAATTTTGGCCCTTTAGCCTTGCACTGACCCCTAGTGGCTGTTCCGCCAGTGGAATAAAATGTGACTTATTCATATTTTTAATTAATATAATGGAATAAAACACTTTCTCCATACTTGTAATCAGAGGACACCAGGTATCTGTCGGCTCTCTGAGTTTGAAATGGCTCTGTGTGGAGCTGCTAGTGAGTAATGAGGGGTGAAATTGCCTGCTGTGAAAACACATACACATACACACACCCCTAAAAACTAGTAGTGCTGAGATAAAACAGACAACTGCATTTTTTTCAAATAAAATATCAGTTGTGTAGAAGTGCCACACGACTGATATAACATCTGGATGAGCTGTTTTAAGCACTCGATATACGCCTACGACCGTCTCACAACTGCATTCTGTATCAGTGCTCCAAGTCACTAAAACCAGTGATGCGAATGGAATGATCTCGGACTGTTCTGCTGCTCACGTTTTGCATTAGCTTTCAAACCACAGTCCTTTAAAGGTATGTCTCAATCGGCCCCTTAATGCCTTCATAGTGCCCTGTTAGTCCAGTATGGCATTGTTTACAGGTGGGTGAATCCATATAACCTCTTTATTAGACACATTCTACTCTGCTTGGGTGCAGTAGTCACTATTTTAATTGCTACATAGTGCACTTTGTAGGCAATAGGGAGCCATTTGAGACACAGTCCCAGTGTGGGAGGGAAGGATGTACACCACTGTTGGCCTGGTAATAAAAGATTAGAAATCACATATTAGCCCTAATGGAAAGTAGCATTGTCTACTTATTGTGAAATGTTTGTTAATATATGATGAAAAGTTAAATAGCTCTTAAAATGACAGCATACATGATGGGCAACTGCTCTTGTCCACTTGTCCAGCTTTCCAAACTACATTTCGTGGTGGAAGAATTGTTTATCGCAATTACTATTAATAATAAAACTAATGATTTTTTTTATTATTATTTATATTTGATCGTAATTCATGTTGCCCTTTTATTCAACCAAAACCAGTTATCTTTGCCCTTTATAAAATCACTGTAACGTCCGGCCTCTCGCAGCTCGTTGCGTTTAAACACACTAAAATAATGATGTGTTTTGTAAATAACCCACATTCCCATCATACAAACACATTCCGTCTTTGTTTTTGAAGAAAATCCGACCACCAAAAGTACATGTTATGGCCTGAAAATGGTGGTACTAACAGATCTGCTGAGGTGACCTGGTGCCTCCTACAGGAAGGTTCTGGGATTGTTTGTACACTCTGCTGCTCAGACTCACACCTGGCCAGCTGTTTGTCACTTGTTTAGGAGAAATGTCCTTGAAGTCGAGACGCTGGGAGGACACAGTGACTTCTAAAATGACAAACCGTCTCTCTTTGCACACCTGGATAGAACTCCACCCCCAGCGACATCCCCTTTCACACTCCGTGTCCTTATCCCCGGCTCAGATCCACGGCTTTAGCCTCTTCATTTGACTGGGTTGGTAATCCTCTTTAGGAAGGAAAACAATAGCAAGGTCGTCCTGCTGCGGGCGCCACATCCCGCTGGGAGAACGAGGGGCTTTGGGGAAGCAAAGTGAAGTTTGTGAAGTTTCTTGTTTGGAGATAAGAGGTTTTGTTCCAGCAGTGATAATGGATACACCAATGAGCCACTTCAGTACCTTATATCTACACCCACTGTCCATATCTGCAGCTCCACTGACCGTACAGGGGCACGTTGTAGTTTACAGTTACAGACTGCAGTCCATCTGACTCTCTGCATCATTTATTAGCCCCCTTTACCCCCTTCACCAATCGTCAGGACCCCCATAACACCTGAAGTGGCTTAACATTCATTGTCTTTATATATGATATATATGAAATATACATTTCACTACATTACAATACATTTATTTGGCAAAGCGACTTGCAATACAAGGAAATACATTTCTTGACTGTATGTGGTTTATATAACATATACACTCATTGACTATACATGACATACATGATATATACACCTTTTGAGTGGATATGATATATACATTCACTGACTATATGTAATACATATGATATATAACACTCACTGACAGTGTATAAAATATATAAAATATAGACTCATTGACTGTAAGAACACGATGTATATGATCAGTACACTGACTATATATATATATATAATACATATATATATATATATATATATATACAATGTATATGCTTATTGGCAGTGTGTGTGTGTGTGTGGTGTAATACATTCTGTTAATGTATTGATTAATTCTGATTAATCAGAATCACATTAGTGACAAATCAGTGCACAGTCAGTATATTTGTTTCAGAGAGAGTGAGAGTGTGTGTGTGAGAGAGAGAGAGTGTGTGTGTGAGAGAAAGAGAGAGAGAGAGAGAGAGAGAGATGTGTGTATGTTATAGCAAGAGAGAAAAAGAGAGAGGTCTCTGCTGTGTGTATGTTGGGGAGGGGGGGATGTGTCTTGGGGGGATGTAGGATCAAATCAAAGTGAATATTCACTCAGATCAGCTTCAGCCTATCAGTCGCTTCCTGATCAAAAGCTTTATCTCAGAGTCAAAACCACTGAGAGCCTGACACACTAACACAAGCTCACCTTACTCTCTCCCTCTCTCTTTCTCCCTCTCTCTCTCTCTCTCTCTCTCTCTCTCTTTCTCTCTCTCCCTCTATTAAAAGCTTAGCAGCAGTTGACCCCTGTGTGAAATGAGTGTTTTCACAGTGTGAAGTGGTTTATGACAAATTTATCTCAAGTGTTGACTGTTTCAGTCTACAACTGTTACGGATTAAGAGGTCAATAAGGGAAAATACTCTCCAGGCTCTGAATATACATGATCATACAAAATATGACAACTGTCTGTTCAGTTAGAGCTTGACCAGCCATGTGTGATTGCACCCAGGGTTGTAGGTCCCTGGCAGTGATCGGGGTTTTGCTTTACATGTGACAAAAAAGCTCTGACACCTAGACACTAAATGGGATGTAGTGCATTTTAATGCATTATTGACTGCATTAAAATTCAGTTTGTCATATTTACTTTGGTCCATGCTTATGTTATATTAACTCCTTTTCACTTATTAGTAAACATGCATATCATATGCATATCAATATCAGTAATGCTGTAGATTTCATTCCATGTAGCATTTTTATGCTTTTTTTTTTGTGTGCTTTAATTTGCATAGTTTGTCCACCAAGTCTAACCACATTGTTAACTCTGGCTTATCATTCTCTGTCTCAGTAAACATATTTTATTTTCTTCTGAGATTTTCCTCAGTTCTCCTTTAAATTCTCACTCAGAGGATGTAACCAATCACATTACTGCAAATAACACATTTATTTAATTCATTTAATTCATTTAATTAGGAATATGCAGCGAGGAATAGATGGCTATATACAAAAGTTTGTATTGTTATGTATTAAAGTTTGGAGCCTGGTCAGTTGACATGTTAGTGAGTGCAAATGGTCTATAGAGAACAAATTTCTGCACATTTTAACTACTGTTTATTTGTTGAATTTAACAAAAAAGAACACAGTGTGACCTGTGTAACCTTCTAATGTGTTAAATTCAGCAAATAAATAGAAACTGTGCACTAAAATGTTCTAGTTGACTTTATCAAACTGTGTTAAACTGTTTGCACTTAGAAAATCAACAAAAAATTGGTCATTTTACTGTGGGTGTTCAAACATTTGCATACGACTGTACATGCATTTCTGTGACATCACAAAAACAATGAACTCAAAACAGGCTGTTTTTGCAATTTCTAAGAATAGACTGTATGGACAGGGAAGAGAATGATGTGTTTCCGTGTTTTCCATGATAAGGGTCTTGTAACTGATGATAGCGGCACCTCTAAGGATGTGTGTTTGTAAGATATATTGCGTGTGAGTACTGCAATATATTGAGCAGCCTTAATACGTGCACACACGTTTATCATCAGTGCAGAATGTCATTTTTTTAACACAGTCAGAATACAGGATTCTATTACAGTTAAAGGAAAAATACTGTTATAAGATTAAAGATGCACCAAAAAAGCAGTGATCGCCAGCAAGATCACATCACATCCAGTCATCAGTTTTCTGTTTGTCTGTTTGACCATCTGGAAAACTTTGTTCAATAGTTTGGACTGTTGCGGCAGAGCTCGAGCCTGGCTGCTCGGCAACCCCAATCCAAAAGTTTCCCCTTTCTCATCCTTCCCTACAAGTCCTCACATTTTTCTTTTAAAGCTTCCACTTGCTTCTTAAGTTCTGTTACGATGGCCTGTACACATTAGAAACTCCTCAGCAATCTCATTTACACACTTACACTACCATTTCAAATTAGCTTATAATTGCTGACAGTGTTCTGTGGTGGTGTTTTTTTTTTGTGGGGTTATTATGGTGTTTTATCATCTTGTTTGTTTGTCTGTTTGTTTGTTTTTTGTCTCTCCTTTATATTTGTGCTCTTTGTAAAGTGAGTATTTAGAAAAGTCCTATCTAAAATGAAATTATTATTATTCTCATTATTAAACCACCTAGTCTGACCATGACGACTGTCCTTCCCCCGTGACCTTTACATTTAACATATTTGATTTCTGTGCGGTTTATGATTGTTTTAAATGTGATTTCAGTTTTCACTGCCTTTATTTTACTCTTTATTGTTTTGAAATGATCTGCTAAAGCACTTCTCAGCTCTTCTCTAATTACAGTGGATATATCGCTCCTTAGTGAGGTGAGAATAGCAGCTTAAATCAATGCAGTGTCTGTAGTTGCACTTACTGCTGATATCGGAGGGGTTTGATCTGAACTTTTCACAGTGGAAGTGTTGGGCCTGGCATTGGATGAGCTGCTGTATTTGTACTTTCGCAGATTCCCCGTTTGTCTCTACAAACTAAATTTGTCTATCAAAGTCAGCGGCTGTCTACCAAAGACAGCACAACATGGGGAGTGATAAACAGCACAACATGGGGAGGAAGAAAAACCTCACAACAAACAATCTGCAGAAATGGTCCAAATTAAGCTAAATGTTGTTTTCTTGATGTGGTAAATGTCACTTTTCTTGCAGTTTCTTTCATCACTTTTGTGACTGGAAGATCTGCTTTCCTCCTCCAGTGTTATAAGGTGAGCTTTAAACCCACCAAAATATTGAATGATATCACGTTAAAGTGCTGAAAGTATTTCTTTCTTGTCTTTATACACGGTGGGCATAGAAAAGAATCACCCCTTTCGAAACATTCACATTTAGTAGCTTTGCAGCCTAAAATGAAGACACATGCAAAAATATCCAGCTGTGTTTGCCCATTGCAACTTACAAGAGCTAAGTGAAAGACATGATAGCTGTTGTGGAAAAATAAATCATGTTCCACAGATTCAAGACTCAAGACCAGAAAGGTTCTTAAAATCAACCAAGGTTTA